>RJWH01000005.1:2637538-2823252 GCA_004363575.1 Solenodon paradoxus
TTTTTTTTTTTTTTTTTTTTTTTTTTTTTTTTTTTTTTTTTTTTTTTTTTTTTTTTTTTTTTTTTTTTTTTTTTTTTTTTTTTTTTTTTTTTTTTTTTTTTTTTTTTTTTTTTTTTTTTTTTTTTTTTTTTTTTTTTTTTTTTTTTTTTTTTTTTTTTTTTTTTTTTTTTGCATTTAATTCTCTTTCTTCTTCTTCTTGGCTACTTTCTGCATTACTATCCTCTGTATCACTAATGCTTTCCTCCCTTTGGGTTATTCTGGTTCTGTAGCTTTCTATATTATTCTTAGTTTCATGAATTATCGCCTTTAAATCCTGTGTTCCTCCTAGTTTTTTTTTTTTCTCTAGAGCTTCAATCTCTACCTGTTAGTGTTTAATTATTTGTTTAAGTTCTTTATTTTGTTTATCTGAATTTTCTTTTAATTCTCTGAATTTCTTTATGATTGCAGACTTGAATTCTTCATCTGTTAGAAAAAAAAAATTCGTCTGTATCTTCACAGTTAATTTCTGATGAGCTGTCATTTTATTGTGATTCCATTTCCTGAGGTTTCACGGTGTGTTGTGGTTTTTTTTTCCTCCATGATTTGTGATTTTGTTGATCTGATAGTTTCCTTGTTTGTTTGTTTATTTGTTTTAATTTCTACCAGGTGGTGCTCTATTTTTTGTTATAATTTGCGTTTTTCACCCTTACAGTCTTCCATAGTGTGTCTTGCTGTATCAGGGAGCGATGATGGCTGCTGGATGGGGGTGGGCGTAGGGTTGGGGGTGTCATGGTCATCTGTGAGCATGTAGTTTTGCCGCCTGATGGTGCAGGGGGGTAGGCTTGTTTTGTTGGTAGAACTCTGCTGGCTGGGGCTATGTGACAAGAGTCTGCTGTCTGTGTTATGTCCCTTGTATTCACCAAACCATCAGGGTCAAGTCATTTCCACAGACTGTTCTTCCAGGCTCTTATCCACTGGATCCCGATTCCCAGGGGGCTCAAACACCCAGGTGTAGTGGAGGGTGTGCAGCACCTGTACGCTCCTGTTCTTTCTGTCTCCAGTTTTCTCCTTCTGCTCTTTTTCTAGCCAAGAGTGTTCACCAGGGCCCCTCCCCTGTGTAGGTTGACTCAGGCTTGCGGCTCCCTGCTCTGACTTCACACTGCTAGAGATCAGCGGGGCTGCCCCTGCTGTCTGCACCGGGAGAAGAGGGACTCAGCAGTGGGATCCTACTGTCTCAAACCCCGAGTGGGTACTGGAGGTCACCGTGACTGTTTTGCACTCTTTAAAATGTCTGCACAGCCCACACGGCTCCAGCTGGGCTCTGGCCAGGGAAGGCAGATCATGTCCACACCACAAATCTCTCCTTTCTGGGAATATTTGTTGCTGTAGTCTCCATTGAATCCCCACATTTCTCACCCACCTGTAGAGCCTGCTATTAGTCTTTTTCTGTTCTCCAAGTTCTTCTGGCTGATGCTGAAGCAAGAAAGTCCCTTTTTCTGTGTTGGCTCCAAAAAACTGGGCTTTTTTTTCTCCTGTGCAGTATCTCTGTGCCCACTCCCCATAGACGCCCTCTTGGAATCCCACAGATATTCTTACTCACTGATAGCTTGAGTAAATCTGATACAGCTTCCCCAATCAGCTGTGTGGACTAGACTCGAGTTTTTTGTTTCTTTTTTTCCTAAAGAGATATGATTACTGGATGTTTTTAAAAGATAATTGTTTATAATTAATAACAGTTGGTGGAACCCATCGTCCCATCATATACAATTCTTGTTTTAAAAGTTCTGAGGTAGAAGAAATGCCTGTGTTTGTGAGTGAATGAATGAGTGAGTGAGTGAGTGAATAAAAACATGCAGAAGAACTCTTGGTGACCACACTTGAGGAATTTTTTCAAAGTGTAGGCAGGGTAGTCAGTGAACCCCCTGCCAGACTACAGACCTAAAATGTAAAGTTCTCAAAGGTGAGGATGAGAAAACTGCATCTTAACAAGCTCCTGGGTGATTCTCACAGTTCTAAGTGGTACACATCTTGCTGTGGAGTGGAAGGGAGCAACTTTTGGAAGACATGAAAGGTAAATTAAGAAGCATCTGCAGGAGTTTCTAATTCTAGGGTTGGTAAAGATCTGGACAGAAAGCCCCAATTGTTTTCTTGAGACTCCTGCAGATTGAAGGACCCTCAGTGGATGCTATATGAGTGTGTGATTTGCACTACAAGGGGTCATCAGAAATAAAGAACAGAGTTTTGTTTGTGACACCAAAACCTGTCTCCTGCGATCATGACAAGTGAGGGATCACAGACCCTTAAATTTGCCATGTTATTACCTTAAATTTGCCATGTACTTAACATCAACAAAGAAAGGACCGTCAGAGACAGACAGGGTGTTAAAGACTGATGGAGCAAGACAGACTCCCACAGGGAGTCATAGCAGTCAAGGACTGAGGATCCTTTACGAAGAATTCGTGGTTTTAGTAAGTTGTTTGAGCTTCTATCTGCAGGTAACAAAATTCACAGGACACTTGATTTTTAAGACAGGGGTTGAAATATCCAAAAAGGCACAGGAGATGATTCTGAGAAACATGTATAGATCGAATTGGGGGAAGGCTAGAAATCATAGGCAAGGAATCCGGTAGGGAGACCTCCTCCAGGGTGTACCTTTTATAGCTTGCCTGGTTCTTTTTACAGCTTTCACATCTCTTGATTATTTCAGACAGATTCTGTAAAGTGTAGACACTATATCTGATCAATCTTTGTGTTTCCTACTGTGTCGTAGGGTACCTAACTGAATTGACCAACCTCTGTCTAAGTATACCATCTCTTAGTAATGCAAATATATCTCATTGTTAATTCCATACAAATCTTATGATTAGCCATCTTGATTCTTGATTCACTCGACAAACATTTATTGGGTATATGTTTTGTGCCCAGTACAGGACTAAACACTGGAAATAGAGTGGTGAGAAAAGAAACACAGTAGCTGCTTCAGTGAGGATTGCTGTCTACTGCCAAATAGACACAGAAGGCACAGAGTACGGAAAGGTATTTAAGGTAGAATAAGCCAAGGTAAGGAGCAGAGGCACAAGGAACTGTGTCCTCAATGGTAACGTGTCACATGAGGTAGGGTATGACCTTGAATGCCCTGCAAAGGGGTTTCAAATTCAATCTACAAACACCAGGAAGCTATTGAAGGGTGTAAAGTCAGTAAGTTAAGTGATCAGATCTACGCTACAGAAATAAGATTTGTAACAAAGCACAACATGACTGAGAAAACACAGCCTCTTGAGGCAGATACACTGTTTAGAACATGTTGCAATAACCCAGGTGAAACATTACCTGAGCCAGGGCAGTGGCAAAGGGGATAGTTTAAGAGGCCAAAAGGGCCACATCAGAGAGAAAATCTGTAAGACTTGTCACTGGCTGAAGGAGGAGAGTAAAGAGGAGAGGAGTTGGAAACGTCCCCTGTCCTGGTGACCACATGGATGAGAATGCCATTCGTTAAACTATGCCACGAGAAGGAAGGGTCTACTTGAAGCAGGCTGACGCATTCAGTTTTAATTCATCCTCCACGAAGCCATTAGAACATCCCATTGAACTCACTGACTTGGCCACATCCCTCAGCTGCCCTGAGCTCCCCAGGGACGTCCATTAGCTAACCTCATCAGATACAAACTATTTCTCTCGCCATCTGACCAAGAGCTGTTGGATGCCTATTTTGTGAAAGTCATGGCAGTAGGTGTCATTTAAGGGGGAGTGAGGAGCAGTATATGGTGAATTAAGTGGTAGCTCCTACCTTTATGAGAAGCTCACAAATCATTGATGCATTCGTCCTTTCCATAAGCCAGATTGTGTGCTGAGCCCTTGAACTTTTTCACACCAGATGAACATGTTTCAGTACTGGTAAATGCACACACACAAATGAATTAAGTGCTGATGCAGCTCTGGGGCTACAAACTGACTCCTATAACTCACAATTTCAAGTAGTAGTTCATTAAGACAATTTTATTTTTAATATTTTTAGAAAGGGGAAACATTATTTTACACATAAAAATTGTCCTGGCCTGTCTTATGTGTCAAAGCTACATATAAATATTTCATTTGAAAAAACCATTCGACTTTGCAAAAGTGAAAACAGAATTTGGCAGTCAAAGAACCACTGGGCTAAAACCCGGAGCCTGCCCATTGCCCTGATCACTGAGTAACGGCAACATGTCGTGCTGTCACATGCCGCTAAGACAGAGCCACTGCACAGTTTCCATACAACTCTATGACCCAGTCTCAGCTTGGGACACATTTGTCTAGCCCTAATATGAGTCCACAAGATGCAAAAACAGCTGCTTCATTCAATTTAAAAAATTCAATCACCCAGATTTTTTTTTTCCTCTAAGACACCGGCCAAGTGTTTGGACTGATTTTTTTCCAGAGAATTTATTGGTTCATATCACATAGACAAGAACTCTATGTCCAAAGAACTTGGAGTTTCAAAGTGACATGATGATGCAATGAGACATTTTGACCAAATTCCATGCTGGGTTTAATGAATCCACCCAAAAGGAGAGGAGTGGCTGCTTCTGGTTTGAATGCGTTCTTGGGACAGCTGAGTGTTCTGCAAACATCAGGGCAGCAGGGAGGTGGAAGCCTGAATCTTTGTCCTTACTCTGTGGCTAGCTAGCTACAGACCTGGGGTAACTCCCACACATTTCCTCATCTACAAGTGAACTGTGTGAACCAGATGATTCCAGTGGCTCCCCCCAACTTTTACAATTCAACAATCCCAAGCACAACTCTTAAAAAAAATCGCTCTCCAATTTCACCATTCTGGATAAACATGATCTGGTCACGCTGAAATGTCCTGTTCTTGGCAATTATAAGTAATTAGCAGAAATCTATGGCAAAAAAATTAATCATAGTGCAATAAGGATTATAAAAGCTAGCCAGATGGGGATGAGAGGAACTAAGAAAAGAAACTTCTTTTTCATTTCCAAAGCCCATTTCATGTGTTTGGAGGCTTCTTGGACTTGGGTGATTACCAGCAAGTCATTAGTAGTTTCTGCAAGCAGGGCCCAGCCTAGGCTCGGCCTGGTTTTGAAAGACTCCAGTCTGGTCTGAAGTTGCATTTGGAGTCTGGTCAGAAATACACTGTTGATAGTAGTGAGATCTACCTCTTTCTGTGTTTGAGGACAAAGAGCCTTCTGACAAGCAGGTAGGAAGAAGGCTTCCCCCTCCAGATGGAGCAAGTCAGGTCCAGAATGCTGGTCCTGTTTGCTGTAAAGCTAAGGAAGATATTTTAGAGAGAGAGAGAAAAAAAAGAAAGTCTTACTAATGACCTCCTGTTGTTTGTGCCTCACCCTAGCAAGGAAATAGGAGAGTTTATTAAACTATTTCCTTCATGTCTGCATATCTTACAAGTGACTTTTCAACTTAGAAACTTTGGGTTAGAATGTACTTTGTAAGCAGACCTGGGTTTTTGAAATCCTAGTGGAGTCTGGTCTCTGTCCTCCTTAAACCCTAGCTGCCCTCTCTTCTCTTGCTATTAGAGGATGCAGATATGGGGTCAATTGCTCACTATGGAATTATTTTAAATTTTACAGTAATTTCAGGATAGAAATAGGACCTCTGAGGGAAGTTAACTTGTATGAAGAATGGCACATTCTGTCCTCCAACCTATGGATTTTTGTGATTCTATTTTACAAACTGGTTTCATTTATTCTGGCCTTTGAAGCTAACATGCTGGGCCTCTCAGGAAAAGAAGACCCTAATATCAGGAATAGAGCCCCAAACCCACATCTACATTTTCACCAAGTGTTTGGCCCAGATTAAACTGTAGAAAAAGACCTAATAAAGCACGTGAGTGTTAACCTGATTCAAACAAATGATTAACTAAAATGTGAGGTGGAAAACAATAATGGGAACCAACAATGGTACGAACACAGATGAGTCATCTGTCAACCCTTGCTGATTGACGTCAGAACACCTGCAAATGGTGTTTTACAAGTTAAGGACAAGGTGACCTCCAGGGTCATATGTTTATGCCTCTTTGGATTATTTTCCTTATCCAGGTACCATCTGTAAAGGTACACAAATCCGTGGCACGGAAGCTTTTAGCAAGTTAGAGTCAAAATTACAGAACCGCTCCCCTGAAGAGAGGCAGATGATCTAAATATATTCTAAGGAAAAAAAAATAAATAAAGCTTTAACAACTCAAAGCCTCAAAACAAAAAATTGTATTTTCACTCCATCTGATCACCATTATAAAAAGGCTTTTACTCTTTCCACTCTGCTTCTATTCCCATATCTCTTCCTTGCCTTCATTTTTCTCCCAGCAGCATTATAATCACCTGCATGTCAAATATTTGTTTCCTGTATACAATGAGCCACGAGAATGTAAACATTCTGAAAACAAGGAATTTTTGTTCCTGCCATATCCCCAATATATAGTTCACTGTACAGCTCACAGAAGTTATCAGTGAATGAATAAATCTTACCAAATACCTCTGAGTGGGCATTCGGTAGAAGTTTGTTATATGATTTAGTAAATAAAGAGTTAACTTCCATAAATGTGACCCAACAATATCATCATAGTTTTTATTGTTATTTAAATTACCTGCCCATGATTTTAGATGACAGTGACCCCTGGGGACAGCATCCTAGAGCTTCTCTATGAACCTGGGCAACATTGTGACTTTGAATCTTTCCTACCTAGACTCTACGCAATTCTTTCCTCGTTTAGACAGTCAAGGAAAAACCCATTGAATGAGAAAATAGAAGCAGTGTTGAGAAGACAAAAGTTGTCTTAATAGCAGGATCCCTGATCACAAAAACAACAAAAAGGTAGGGAAAGATTAATCAACTTACTTCAGAGCATTTTGAGATCTTCACTACTTTCAATAAAATACAATCATATTTCACTCTGATCTGAGGTGGGTCACTAGTCATTTAAGAAATAAAACAGGTTCTTAAACATTTGGAAAGTTTTCCAGTGTTCAGTTAACTAGCGACACTTTATGCAGAGTTCCTTAGTTCAGCTAAGTTTTTGTATTTAATAAAGCAAGTAAAATCATTTAAAAAAGCATTTCTTCAAGGAGATGCAATTTCATTACACAGTGGCTGCTTGTATACAAATGATGCAGCTCTACAAGTTGGTTCGAACTTTGCATGATCACTTGAGCACCTGGTCCAAACAGGCCTCTGGAGCATAAAAATAGGCCGCATTCTCCTGGGTCAGTGCTGTGGAAGAGGCACCCGAATAAAAGTAAAGACTGATGGGAGTGGGGGTTCACACTGGATTCAGAGGGATGAGGGACCCCTCTTGCTCTGAATAATCCAAATCAGAGGTTTCAACTGCTGAAGGGAGAGGGGAGAGCAAGGCAGGCACCTATGGCACCTGTGTATGGTGATCTCGGTCTCTCTCTCTCAACTCCTCCCTCCTCTCCCTGCCCCTTTGCTCACTGGCTCTCTGCCCCTCCATTCATATAAAATGACAAGAACTGCTGGGAGAATGTGGAGGGTCTGTATTTCAGTCTGGAATCTGACGATGACTGGGTAGGGAGTGTCTTGAGCCAGATAACCCATACTCTTGCTTTTTTTAGTGGGTGTAACCCAAGAAACTGGAATTATACAACTGGACAGGAAGACTATAAAATTTAGGACTTAGACGGAGAATTATCTCACCAACCTCTCGGACTTTATTTAGATTCGGGTAAAAAAAAAAATAAAGACCAGAATGCTTGGAAAATACAACTTCTAGTGACGTGGAAAAAAAGGTCTTGTATCTTTCTTTTCATTGTAAAGACCCATATGCTGAGTGATGTGATACAGGGAGTGTTTTTCATACTCTCAGTTGGAGAGGACCAGACGTAACGCATATCATTCTGAGAGCGAGAGTTATGGCCTCTATCCTTGTGCTGTGTCACTGCTACACTGGACACCCTTCTACGCAGGCAGACCTGAGCTTCTGCTTAACCCTCTGCAAAATGAGTGAAGGGCCATGATGACAGCTCCTTTTCTCTGAAAAGACAAGTGATCAGAATCACTATGACTTTTCCAGAGGCTGTTGTAGTCAGGACAGGGAAGGAATACTACTAAAAAGTACACAAAGGAATGTGTTTGGATATGCGAACATTATGTAAAAAAAGATAAAAACAGTCACAGAACCAGGGAGGGAAAAGTTGAAAGAAAGGAGCTATATTCTCTATAACTAGACAATAATCTAGGTAAAGACACATACTGCAATTGAGCTTCCTGCTAGCCAAAGAAAAAGGGCAAGAGGTTGAATGGCATAATTCTCAATAGCTAACAAAGGAAGAATAACAGTTAATCGAAGGCAAGAAACTGTAAAATGACTTTGATATCTAAATACAATATATTGTCCAGTTCGCTGTGTGAGCAAAATGGTAAAAAGCACGAAGGACACTATCATCAAGAACAGACTTTCTAAACTCCAAAAATGTTTTTCATGAGCTTTCCATTTTTTTAAAAGAGATCTCAATAACATCCCCAATAATGACAATAATTCAAGGGAACTAAATAAATACATTTCTGTATAGCTTTCTGGTTATCTCATTTAGTAAAGGGATCAATCTTTGATAGCCAGCATTTCCCTTAGACAACTCTTCTTAAATATCAGTCATTTGAAATAATATAGACATATCTGGGCAAGGCCTTTATAATACAATGAAGAAACACTGTAAATAATTATTAAATGATTATATAAACTATTATTGGGCCATTTCAGCTTGTATGAGCCAGTCATTAATCAGAAATGCTAATATTTTATTTAAACAAATGAATTTTTAAATATTTACTTTAAACTGGAATACTCATTTAACTTAATAGTCATAAAGTAGAATATTTCATTTATGCTAAAAGTGTCCTACTAACATACCATCTGAGTGACCATAAGCTCACCAGTAGGTGGTCTGGCTTTTTTAGGCAGCAGCCAAACTTTGGGGGTGATTATGGTTTCTCTGGAAGAGAAAAAGTAGGTTGCAAAAAAAGAAAATGAAAAAGGAATGAATAAGGGTTATTGTTTAGAACCATCTGAGAGAAGTCAATATGCTCAGGGTTTACCCAGCTGAAACACATGTCTATAAGTGTCTGAGGATTTTTCGAGAATGACCTGGTTTGAGATTGGATAGGGTCATGTGCCACGTTTCCTTAAGGAAAATGCATGTTTTCTAATCTACATATGAACTTATAATGCATTTATACAATACAAGAGCTCAGACTTGCTTGACAGTGATCATTTCATATACAACCCCAGAATGTCATTCTAAATATAGTATTCTGATAAATATTACAGGAGATAAAATCTAATTCCCAGTTTCCTTAAAATGAAATGAAAATTCTCATAGAAACACTTTCTCCATTTGCACCAAGATGTTCAGTACAGCACTGCTTTATAAGAGAAAAATTGAAAGCACCTACATAACCAACAAAAAAGAAATAGAATTATGGTTGTATCAGTTAACCAGTTCTGAATAACAAAGAACCCCCAATTCTTTTACTGAAAACAGTAAGTATTTGTTTTTGCACAAAAGTCTACAGATCAGCTGGGAGTTTCGGGTCACAGCTGGACTCCTTCATGGAACTGTGGTTGCAGGAGGGTCAGTTAGGAGCCAGCTGGTCTAGGAAGACTTAATTGTGATGACTTCCCCTCACGCCTCAACCCCACATGCATACGGTTTGTGAGTCTCTAGGACACCAGCCTGGGATTTTTCTCATAGTGGAAGTCTACAGCAAGGCTCAAGAAAACCAACAGAAGTATGCCAGACTTCCTGAGACACAAGCTTGAATGTCGCACACCGTCAATTCTGCTACGTTCTATGGGCCAAAGCAAAGCATACGACCAGTCCAATTCTAGAGCTTTGAAAAGAAATTTCATCCCCTGACGGGAGGAGCTATGCTCACATTGCAAAACAAAAACAAAAACAAAAACACAACACATAAAAACAGAGAAATGGGAAAAGGTGAATAACTAGAAGCTGTTTTGCAATCTACCACATTGACACATACATCGGAGGGTTATGATCCAGTCATTAAAAATGAAGCCTATGTAGCTAGTTTAGAAAATGAAAAGAACATGAAACCATATGTGTTAAGTTTTTTTGGTTTTTTTAATTGCAATCATATAAAAATGCATTCAAATGGCTAGAGGAGAATGTAGAGAGGATAGTTACATAAGGATGACAGAATCTATTTTTAACTATTTAAAAAATATTTCCTGACAGTCTTAGTGGAGAACCTTATATCACAGGAAGCATAAACCACATTTCATTCCTTCCGTAAGATTTGGCTGAAGCACCCGGTGAATGAACAAAAGAATTATAGAGAGAAAAGTCAAATGACCTATTTTTTTCCCTTTTTAGACAAAATGATTCAACTCAAAAATTCCATGCCAGACAATTCAGCTGACAGAGGGAATTTAATGTGACATAGTATGCTTGCTATTTCTAGGGAAATGGAGCTAGAGTGAGTTTTAGAGTACAAAGCAGAGAGCCTTCACCTGTGAAAGTATTTTGCACAGGAGTGAAACCTTTCATTGTATGACTAAATCAATGGAGATTATCTCCTCAGTTGGAATTTCCTTTTGTCTGCACGTGTACTCTGTGGGCATCTGTCCTTGTATTCGGTTCAGTAGCTGAGATCTCAAATGAATAACTCAGTTTAAGGTAATGTTGAATATTGTATTGAAGTTACTATGCAGATATTGATTTCCTGGCCTTTGACTCTTCCTGATGAGGTCAGTGGTTGACCAGTACGTTGACCTCAGTTTCTTGGGTTGACGTGAGCCACCAGTAGTATTGCCCTCACCAGCTTTGGCTTAATGATACTGTGGTTCTAATACGAGCCTTCTCTAAAAGACATTTTCTTCAGGATTGCTTTCCACAGGACTCCTCTGTGACCTCACTGGCCAATAAACCAGGCATATCACTGGCCCTCCAATGCAAGCATACGCTGGAGATAAGCCCATGTAAGTGGCCAAAAGGCATGATTCTTATGGAAAAGCAAAGGAAACCAGAGTTAAATTTTAGAGCTGGAAGTTGAGTTAGCATCTGAAGAGAATCAGGACAGCAATTTGCATGCATTCTTGTTCTGAAATTAGTTGCAGTGCGGCTATTCCGAACCTCCTTCCCAGTTATCCTTTTCACTGTGTTATGACCCGTGAGGATTTTTGTCTGTCTACCACTAGCAGAGGGCCGGGAGCACCAATGCCCCACAGAGAAAGTGTGGAGCAAGTCTAGGCAAGAGGAGAATAGCTCCATTGCAAGAGACTACGTCACTCCCCATTTTGCCTTGCCTCCTGCTGACTTTAAGAACTACTAGCCCAGGAAAACATGTAAAAGCTGTCAGACCTTTGCCCAACCCCACTCCCTCTTCCACCCTTCCCAGATTCTTTGTTTAGTCCTCCAGGCCAGCCCAGAAACCATGTGTCCCTAACACTCTCTTACCTGTTCTTTGCAAACCATTCACTCAGCGCCATGATCTATTGTTTAAATCTCAAAGTACCTTTTCAAGGGCTTTTCATGTCCACCAGGATTAACTCCTAAAGATTGAAATGTGAAAGGTTAGACTTCATTTACAAACCCATGGAAGGGCATAAACTCAGCTGCCTATCAGGCCCTGGCAGACAACTTGAAGGAGGGAGGCAACCTGAAAGGACAGGAGTGACGCTCTGCCATGTGCCACCTTTTCAACAAGGTTCTCAAGGTGACTGGTTTCTTTGATGGCGCTGTGGAAGACCTGAGGTTCCAGGGACTGGGGCTGAATGTGCTCCTGAGACATCTGAGAGCAAGGAGACAGGGCGTTTTCTTCTTTTCCCTGATCCTGGCTGGACTTCACCTCTGGTGTAAGAACCAAGTCATTCCTCTGGAGGAAACTCATCTTTTCCCGCTATTTTTTCAATAGAAGGTGGAAGTTTGGGCTTTATGAGCAAGTTTCTGATTTTTAGATACTGGGAGCTAAATTCTATTGTGGAAATTCTGTTGAGAGGGACAAATAGAATCCTCCGTGGGCTGAATCTGGCCCTGGGGTGACTCATGCCCTTTGCTAATGGTGGATGTTTGGGGAAGGGCGAGATGAGGCTGAATAGCCCAGACACTCTCGGAATCAAGTGTTTGGAAAGGCCTGTGTGTGCAGGCAGAGCTCGGAGCCAGAGCTGCCGAAGAGCTTAGCAGCATCTCCCAGAATGGAGTGAATGGGGAATGACAGGATTTTTGTTTTGTTTTTCAAAGAGGGGCCTGGGTCCTGAGGACTGAGTAACTCTGCCCTAGCAGAAGACCACCCACATGTGGCCACCCCTGTGGGACCCTGTGTGCCATGGGCAAAGGGAACACAAGGTGAAAGTCACAGAGGTGGGCGTCCCCGCCACCGCCCCTGCTGCTCTTCATGCACAACTTCTGTCCTGTGTTCTGAGCATGGAACTGGAAGTGGTCTTACAAAGATAGCCAGCAATGAAAAGTCACAGACTCCCCATGCTCTACACAGCCATCTGTTCGACCCTGTCATTTGACACCAATAACCGAACCCAGAGGAGGAGGGACTTCTTGCCTGGACATCACCCCGGTTGACTGGCTTATGGCAGAGCTGAGACTACAACTCAGGTCCCTGCCTCCTGTACAGAGCACATCTTGAGTGTCTTCCCCATCCTTCACCCCCATTCTCACTGCAGGAAGAGTTATTGAAAAGGGTATCTGTGAGGTGAAAAAGCAATGCAATTTCATTTTACCTTCTTTCTACGACTTCTCATATCAAAAATTTCACAAGCTAGGAAAACAATTCTTCAAATCATAGACTCCTGTGCAGCTCTCAGAAAAAAAGCAATACCGAATCATGCCTGACACTCTACCAAGCATTTTATATACATTCCTGTATTTAATCTTTATCATTATCTCCATCACTCAGTTGGGGGAACTGAGGCATGGGGAGATAAGTAGTATGTGATAGTCAGGATTTGAACTCATGTGGTCTGCCCCAGATTCCTCACATAAGAAGTAAGTTTCCTATAGCTGCACTTCACCACTCATTCAACTCCCAAGAGATGCTAGATGTCAAATGCCCATTCCCGGAAAGCCTTACATGGAAGGATACCACCTCCCTGTCACCAGGGAGCTGCCCCATTCTCTCATGCAAAACATTAGTCTGAGCCCACTTCATCACATATCCCCCCCCACTTTTATTTCCAGGTTCCAAAAATGTGGTCTTCCCTCATTATGCCAATTAGGCAGGAACAGATGGCCTTCTGCTCAATAATTAACCATTCAACAACTGTGGAAGAAAATCCTGGAAGGTTTGGTTCAAATATGAAAAGTATCAGCCCAAAGGAAAAAAATTAAAATAATTCTTGGGGGTGGGGGCTTCTAGAAGAAGACTTTCTGCAACTTTAACCAAAATGTCATGGAATGTGTATACTATAATGGCAGAGAGTCTTGATCCCAGAAGACTATACACAAACAGAGGAGGTAATGGTATTCATCATTCTGACACCTGAAAGGATGACAAGAAACCTTTAACCCATAAATAATCAGTGGAGTGCCCTGTCATTGTGTATCACTCACTCAAACTATGGGATATCACATTAGCAAACTGGCTAGCCTTTTAGGGACATGTCATTCTTTCATATACTTAGCATGGAAGTGGATAGGATTCAAAACAGCTTCCTTGTCTCTGACATGCATCCAAATTTTTAATAGCCACTAAGTACCTTACTAAGCAATTGAATAAAATAATGCTTTCAAGCTCCAGAAAACCTTTTCAGACCTCTTTTTATCTCTATATTTTACTGATGGATTGCAAATGGATTGCAATTCAAATTTATATACTGGGCACATGCCAAGCAAGAGCTTTTTTTTTTTTTTTGGCGGGGGGGTGTAAAACTCATGCATTCCAAACTATTGGAGGAGTTAAGCAATTTTGATCATTTTGAAACTAGCTGTCAGATTTAATCTTTGCTAAAGAGACAGAGGGCAAATGTATTCTGAAGCTTGTTATATAATTTAAAGATTATTTTTGCAATTTATATTCCATCAAATAGGGTATATTAGGCTCCCAGAAACACGTAATGATCAATTAATTTCAGCAGAGCTATCCTGGTGGCACTTGTGAGACAGACATGATTAGACCCTTTTCTAGCAGAGTCCCAAGGTCAAGTCATCAAATATGACTGATTACGTTTCTAATGGTTTCTCTATGCCCATTAAAGAGTACTCAACTATTCAGACTCTCCTCTGATCGTGACATTCAAAATTTTCTCGGATGGCTCCTGACAAGCAAAAATGTATTCTCTAATCTTTAACCATATAAACAATAGCTAACCACTTGTAATTGAGTTTAAATTGATTTCAGGTGGCTTCAGAGAAAAGCAATTTCTACAACAGATTAACCTCTTAATTAAAGTATATTAAGAATACTGTCAGGTGTAGAAATTCTGCTACAGCAGAAAATTATACCTCATTGACATTCATTTATGAAAGAATTACTGCTCTGTTCCCGTGTAACAGGTTACTTATTTGTGATTCTTGCTTCACTAGGCCAACTCTGAGCTCACTTGGTAGAATATCAGTCTTTTCTAGGGGACAGGTGTGGGGAAGGTGAGGCAGTGAAATAGACAGTGTTTATGGCTTAATTCCATCCTTGTAGTTAAGTCTTCAAAGAGTTACTTTTCTCAATAATGGGACCCGTCTGCAAAATCCAAACATTCCCTATAAAGATCTGAGAAAGGAGGAAGAGCGTGTGTTATGTGCCCACTTCCACATCTATAGGAACTAGATCTCTGCAAAGTGTTCTTCAATGCATTGTCAATCAACACCATTCCTGTCTTCCAAGTCCTTGTTACTGAAGAGTGGTCCTCAGCTGAGCATCGCTCAGGGGACTGTTAGAATTACAAGGGCTCTGATCCCTCCCAGAGCTACTGAATTAGTCACCAAAACTGATGACTAAGAGCCCCAGGGAATTTATTTGCATTATTCACATTTAAAAACCACTGCTATAAGAAAATATTGTGTTTGGATTCCCATCATTTCAGGCTGTATCTATGCAACATCAGAAACATGAATTCAGTTGGGGGCGGGAGCGGGGGAACCCACCCAAATCAAAAACCATGGAACTTGTTGTGAACCATTTCCTCTGGTTTTCACTTTTTATCTCCATTTTTGCAAATCCTCCTAGCTTCTTAGGTTTCCAGTCCTGGCTGTGAACAACCCAGGGGAATTCAGGCGGACTCACCCAGTTCTGACTCAGGACACAGAAACATAGGTTCCCTGACTTGGGTTACAGCTGGTTGTAGAATCACATTTTATCCCAGTGATGGCTCCGTGGGCTGGGATGACCTGGCCCTGGTAGTTGTTCTCTTGTCACTGAAAGTTGTGTCACATGCTCCTGAATTAGTCCCAATCTCTGTCATCCTCAGCCTGGGGACCTTTTGTTTCTTTGCATTTTTTAATCATGCCCCCTGATCTCAAGACACCTACTTCCTACTCTTCCCTGTCTAAACTTAGAGCTGTGGCATTGACGTCTGCCTACCCCAGAGGTGGCCATCTCTAGCCTACCTTAACATACTATGTGGTTTTTAAAAGGAAGTCACACAGAAACGCAGCTGTGCTAGCACCCAGGTGTTGTAATAAAAATTGGTTTAGAACAGGATTGACTACATATTGAGGAGATTCAAATTTTCCAACGCACAGGGCTCCATCCAGATTTATTTAAATCAAAATCTTCTGTCCTAAGCATGTCATAAAAAAGAAAGAAAAGAAAAAGAAAGCTAACATGTAGCCAGAGTTAGGCAACACTAGTTTAGAGACACTTCCCTGTCCCCACCATCCTGTGACACTCCATCCTCTATGCTCAATAAATTACTTCTTGTCTTCTGCTTAGTTTCCACCCCCACCAGCAGAGCATTTAGAAAAAGGGAGCATCTAGAACTTCTCTGTGCCTTAATGGGGAGGAAAGGAAGGAAGGGGAGAAGAGGAAGAATCTAAATGCATTGTCAAGCACTGAGGTCCCATAAAGAAAAATTTACCCAGAATGGTTAGCTAGCTGGCCACACTAACTTCCCAGTTTAAGGCACAAGGCTAAGTGCAGAAAAAAAAAAAATCATAGAAAGTGAGAAAATGTGATACATCATTACAATCATTCGAAAGGCTGGAGGAAAAAGCAGTCAAAGCACAGGAATGAAGTATAATGTGGTAAGCTGATGTTTTTCCACTGGCAACTATTCTAAAAAAGAAAAACGTCCCCCAAACTGTTTCCATTCATGACAGCGCTCAGCCTGTCCTGAGCACCCTAAATCTTGGAGGTGGAAGAGAGGGCCAGGGGCGTTCTGGTAAAGGGTTTGCCCAGGCCTGAGATTAATGGGGGGGCAGTAGCGGCGCCCCCCACCTCACACCCACCAGGGCACCCCAGGTGGGTCTCAGCCTGCCCTGGAGCCAGGTTAGAGCACGTGCTGCAGTGAGGAAGAAGCCAGGGTGCTTCCCACATACTTACCTTTTCTTTTATGAGCCAAGAATTCACAACAATCGCCAGAATGTGATTGTGTGTCTAGTCTTCACCCTCGGAACCAGCAGATGCGCTGCTGCACCAGGGAATTGGTCAGAGGTGCAAATGCGCTGAGGAAGGACCTCACCCCAGACCTACTGAACTGAAACTGGGAAGCTGTGGCTTTAGGAAGCCCTCGGGTGACACTACTGTACACTCAAGTTTGAGAACCACTGCTTCATTTTAAGCTTGTTTCTGCGTCTCCGTCATCTGGTAGGAGGGGGAGAGATTGAGTATGCGGTTCTCCGGACTGCCTGAGCCCCGGCGCCTGCCGGGATGACTGGTCAGTTCTTTCTGAACTTCAGAGCCTCCCATTGCCAGGCTCCTAGAGGTTCCCGAGCTTTGCCATCTGACTGCCTGGACATCACCTCTGCCTGAACCTCAGAAAGATGCCTTCTCCTCCCTGTCTCCATTTCTCTTCCAGGCTCCACACCTGGTTCCTCTCCCCGGTCCTCCTTACTTTGCTTCCTTTTGCATAATAGAGACCCCATCTTCTAGCAGCATAAACTCCTAAATCATTCCAGCTCTGTTCGCCCTTCTCAGCTGTCTGCTACACTGAGCTACAACCAATGTGCCGGTACAAGCAAATACACTTGAAGGGAAGAGTTAGGCACTTTCTGGTTACCGACATCCTTCTACCTTTATTATCTCATCAGATCATGGTACAGTCAGATAAGAACTCAGGTATTATCCCTACTTAACTGACACTGAGCCTGCCCAGGGTACAGTCCTGTCACTAGTAGAACAAAGACGGCATCTCTTAAGTCCTAACCCTGCCCCTTTGGCTAGTCTTCGTCTTCTGCACTCATCTCTCCAGTGACAGTTCCACCCTCCTCAGCAGAACAGTTACCATTTCATGCAAGGACCAGATGTGCAATCAACATCCACCTACAACAGGTGTAAACTGGACAAACCACAAAGAATGGACTTCACCTTGTGGCACAGGTACACACCAAAAGATTTAGCAAACGGTAAGAGGATGAAGGTTAGAGCCCTGCAGAGAGGTCACCTGCTGTCATAGTGATTGGTCCCTGGGGTCAAATGAGCCTCCTGTGATCAACAAAATTGATTAGTGAGTCAATACCTCCTGCAGTGGTTGAGAATTCAAAAGGTTTTCAACTTGAATTTCTTATTAGTTTACATTTGCCTGTCATTTTTAGAATGAGTAAATTTGGGCATTTGAGAGCCGTTATGATTCTCTTTAGCATCCTCTGCTCTAAACTCTGGTCTCTAAAGGCTGGTACTTTGCCTGGAAGAAGCTTCTGTCTGCTAAGCTGGACTGTTAGGGTAGAGAGTGGAGGTCCCGAGTTGGGACATCCCTGGTGTGTGGTGAAGAGTTTGGGTAAATCACTCACCTATCTCAGATTGAATCTCAGCCTCTCAGTGCAAGTTCTGTCTAGATGTTCAGATAACAGTGTTAAAACCAGACAGGTTCCTGCCACCTCAGCCTCCATGACTGAGGCCTTCACTGCCAAAACACACCCTCACTGTAAGGAAACCCACCCTCACTGCATCTCTGCCTGTGCTTGCTGCCCTGTGTGGGCTTCTGGATTCTAACATCACCCAACTTGCAGAGGTCAGACCCGGGCCATGCCTTCTGGTCTGACTGGTTAACTTGGACCGTGTAACTTTGTCTTTGAGACTCACATGAACTTCAATCCAGCATTAACCACCGGGTCATCTGAATCCTCCCCACATATTCTCTATATGGACCACCCTGAGCATAGCTGCCTTCCAGTTGGAACTTCTTTCTCATCATTTTAACTCATGATTCCCAGACCCTTGTACCCATTCTCTACAGCTCAGCAATGGTCGGGCATGCACTCATCGAACTGCCTGGGCTTTCCATCTAGGGCATGGTTGGGGCTTAACAAAAGATAATGAGAAATAAAAGTATGAAAACTGGAATGGATGATTGTGTTGCATTTGGAGAAAGGAGAGATAAAGCATAGCTAGATTGGCCATGGCTTTCAGATATAAAGCTTAAAAGAACTCATCCTACCTTCTCCACATCAACTGACCCTGAATCCCACAGGTGTCTCTATGCCCCCTCAGGAGGTATCTGAAGTCTCAGTTGTTATGAGGTGACCCTGAACTTTCATAAGCAAATGAAAATGAGGAGTGGAAAGCACAAAAGAAAAAGAAGAAAAGGAATGCATGCTATTTTAAAGATTTTAATGAGCATATCTCTGTGCCAGTTACTGCGTTAATTACTTAACGCACAGTAGCACATTAAATCCTTATTTAACAATCTTATATAGCAGTAATATTGCTCCCAATTTCCAGGTGATGAAACTATGCTGAAACCAAAATGTGCTTCCAAACCTGAGCTTCTAACCACCTTGCGAGGCTCCTTTCCCCCACAGGAACTGGATTCTCTGCTCTTAGCCTTAATTCACTCCTTCATTCTGGTCTCTGGAAGTGTTGGTCTTGGTGGTCATTCCCCATGATCACCATGTGTGATTTTTTATCCACAATACGCTCTGTGATGCTAGGTAGCATTGATACCATCCCTTGGAAAGTTGAAAAATTAAGTCGACCAACTAGACCGAGTAATTTTTGCTCAGGAGTCCTGGGAAGGGGTCAGGACTGAGGTTCCCTCCCCTCCCCTGGCTAAAACTCTGAAAAAGCAATATCTCTGAATCTTCTCTACTTTCTGGGCCTATCCAGTGCTGTTCAAAAATCAAATGAGTTACTGCTGCAGTTCTCTGTCAACTGGAAGGTGCCAACAAAAATAAAAATTTTACGTCAAAAAATCAGTTCAATTCTTTTTTCCTGTTAAATTCACTAACTACCTAAGAGTCATGGAGACAAGATCTTTTATGGTTGGGTTCATTCCAACAACAACACTTTCCACAAACATCCATTAACATGAGCCAGGCGCTTTTACAGATATTTTCTGTTTTCAGAGACAAGAGACAACATATTTATGACCAAGTTACTTCTGCATCTTCTCATATTTTGGCGGCTATTCCACCTGCTGTGGACTAAACCTAGCACTGGACCTGGAGAGGTCAGTTAACGAGGACTTGGACAGCATGATGTGATTCCACAAGCACCAAATTGTTCTCGTCTTACGTCGGCATCTTGCCACATACGCAACTGTGTGGCCTGTGGGACAAGGTCAGGTTGCTTTTTTGTGGAGGCCATTTTGTCACATGGATTCCCCACGAGAGAGTGTAGATGAATCATAGAGGACCCAGCGCCTTATAACAAACAGCTCAAAATGCATGCCGTCCTGAGCATGAGTCAGGGTAAGGGCAGACTTATAGGCAGTCTCATTCCCAGCTTTCTGCTTTTTTCCATCTAACTTCTCTTCCTGGGTTTGTTTTGTCTTTAGCTTTTTTAATTTTTTTTTTAAACTTTGTACCTATTTTTGGATACTTTCTTCTAAGTACCTTGAATAACGGAGAAGCAGCACATTTTTTTCAGAAAGTGCATTCTATATAAACACCCATGATAATATTTCTCAGTTTCATGAAACATATATCGGGAACTTATTTTTAATAGAGATTTGTTTGTTGAGATATAATTCCAATACTTTATAATTTACCTAAAGCACATGATTCAATGGTCTTTAGAATTTTAGGAGTTGCAAAATCATTCCCACATTCATTATTAGAACATTCCTATCACCCCAAAATGAAACTCCATACCTACTAGTGATTTCTCCATTTCCCCCTAAACCTTCTAGGCCTAGGCAGACAATGAAAATTCTTGTCTGTATAGATCTGTCTACTCCATATATTTCACATGAATAGAATAATCCAATATGTTGTCTTTTGTGAATGTCTTCTTTCACTTAGTCCAACATTTCCAAGGTTCATCCAAGTTGTAGTTCCCAGAAACATTTGCACTTAATTATTAAGAAGGCAAGATTCATGGAACTTTGTATTATCTTTACTTCTTTGGGAATAACTTTATAGCAAATAATATATAATAATCTTATTATAATCATAATACTTATAAAAAATAACAATAAAAGTATCATGTTATGGGTACACAGTCTATAAAGTTGTCTATATATAATCTCATCCTCACAGCAACCCGAAAGAAAGTCATGGCGGTCACTATTTTCCAAGTTAAGAACGCAAGAAAAGTTATCAATGATGGAGCCAGGTTCTAACTCAGGTCTTTGGTCTCTAACCCACATAGGAGTATCATGGAAGATGAGTCACAGCTATCATCAGCAATATTATAAACACCCTTTTTCTCTGAAACTCAGCACTGGCCAATGGATGTGACTCTGATTCGTACCAGAATAGTAAAGAGCAAGTCTCTACAACGTGACACGCCCTGACGGAACCTAGGCGGAAATGAGCAGGATGCACGTGAGCAGGGCTGTGGGGCTCCAGAGTCCAAGAAAGATCTGGCTTCCAGTCTCAGACCTTGATCTTCCCACGTGTAAAATTGGGGAGGACAGCTCCCATCATATAGGGTGATTTGGGAATGACATAAAAAGTTGAGGGTTAACGCAACGCCTAGCACAAAGTAAAAGTTTAAGAATATTTGCTACTGGCAATCATTATTACTGAGTTAAACAAGAGAAAAATGGCATTTAGTCAGTCATACAGAAAGCATACACATTCGTGGTCTGTCTCTACACTCACACAGGCATGCACACACACATACCGATGTAGTTTGGGAGGTGAACTCCTCCTTGGCCTTCCATTATTATATCTATGGTATCTTGCTATAAGGGGACAGGATTGAAGTGAAGAGGGACTAAAGAAGGAGCAAAACCTGTAGTACTGGACAGGTCAATATCCCAAGGACCCAAACAAATGAAGTCTGCAGAGCCCTGACCTGCAAGGGAGCACAGAAGTATCAGGGATGAGAGGCAGCCACGTTGTCACGGCTTTGCAGCAGCAAGCTATTGATGGAGAAGCATCTTTTAGAAAGTTCACTGAATCTTCCAAACATGACTACCGTAGTAGGAAATTTTGCCAAATTATGCAATTTGGAGCAAAATGCTTCTTTCCGCCCCCATTGTGATGTTCAGCTTCTGGCTATGCCAAAAGCAGTAACTGGCAAGAAAATTATTTTAAAAAAAAAAATGTTTTGGCATATGACTAAAGACAAGGAAGCAGAAAAAGAACCCTAGAGGAGTTTTTGCCTAACCTTTTATTAAAATTAATTTCTGAATTTGGTAAAATGGCATTAATCACAACATATAGCTCATAATAAAACTCATTCCAGAGCTCTTATTTGAGGGAAATAACTTTCTGTGAAAGTTTTGGATAAGAAATCTGTCCTACAGATATACTCTCTTATACACACAAAGATGTACAGGATATTTAGTGTAGCATTTTCTAATACGTGTGAGAAACAATGGGAAGCTCCAAAAATAAGAGTGGTTAAACCAAATACGATGCACCAAGTAGCAGAATGCTACAGAGCTCCTGTCGTTAGTAAAGTGTGTTGATCTTGAACTAGAACTAGATTAATACTATTCAGTGAGCAAAAAAGCAATACATTATACAGTATATTTACTATTTGGTTTCTTAAAACTATATGAAGATGACTCGCAGGGAGACATATTAAATTGTTCGCACTCATACTTGGGAAGGACACTGGGCTGAGACTGGCTGTCAAGAACTTCTATACTTTAAACTTTCTTTTTTTGTTTTTGAAGGAAGGAAGAAAGGGAGGAAGGAAAGAAGGAAGAAAGAACTTTTTTTCATTTGTTTATTTGTTTTGGCTGTTTCCCTAGACCCAGTTCCCTGGGCTTCACATAGTCCAGTCCCAGCCATAGGCCCAGTACCTGAGCCACCAGGGTACACCCCGCTTTAAATGTTGATGACATATATATACATTCATCCCTGTGTTCACTCACTCCTTGTATTCCTCCTGCTTGTGGGACCTGCTCCTCCCTCTCATCTCTCTCAGGAAAGAGACATAAATTAATATAATATAATATAACATATTATCCTTACCCAGGCCTTCCCAACTTGTCTTTATTTCTTAGCTTATATCATCATCTAACATTTTATATAGCTATATGTTTTATGTGCCTTTGTTATTATCTGTCTGCACCCCCAAAAATGGAAACCCTAGTCTGGCAAGTATAAAGAACATATATCTGTGAATTAACAAGTGAGTGAATGTTCATGAAACATTTTTATAACAAATAATAAAACATATATCTATGTATATGTTTTATACATGTATAAGTGTATAGAGAGCCTTAAGTTCATGCATGTGTATGAAGATGCCACAGTTGCTGCTATAACTGGAGCACCTGCCAAAGGCAGAGATAATGATACTGATGCTAAAAAACCAGAGGAAGCCTTTTGTACAGAACGAGCTTCAAACCTTCCTGTAATTTCTTAGCTCTGTCCTTTTTTCCTAACCTTTTATTTGAGATTACTTTTCTTCCATGCTTTTCTACAGTAATGTTCTCCACTAACAGTCCAGTATTTATAAAATGCAAAAAAGTCAATTACCTAATAAGGGCAATGAAGCTGTTTAAATATTAACTACTTTAAACTAAGTAAACTTATGGAGGACAGTTACTGTCTTATGTTTGCCATAGAATTCATCACATTTCTGGTAGCACTAGATTAAAAAGAAAAAAGATTTGTATAGGTAAGTATTTACAAAGAAAACTTTTAAATAAATAGATCATCTTGTAGGTTCAGAAAATCAACTGAGAGGACAAGAACTTTCTCCTAAATGTCCCATAACCTAAACGAACGTGGCAGCATAGACTTATGAGTGAGCGCTATTCCCAAGGAATAAACTTTTGGTACAGATTTATGCCAGTGTTGGTAAGTATGACTGTCTAATAATAAAAACTTACTTCTTAAAATATGAATGAATTAGTTTCAATTTATCTAAGTCATAGTAGAGACCGGCAAAAAACGTTGAAAACATTTGTCCTGAAGGTATTTTGTCGTAGTGACCTGTTGACACTTTTCCCTGCTTGTAATTTCACCACCACTTAGCCAGGACTGACATCTCCAAGTTCATCTCAAGCTCCAATGTGTTCTGTGAACTTTGAAACAAAAACAAGTGAGGATTCCAGCTGGCACGGATTTCATGTTCCTGTCATGCACCCGCATGCACATACGTTCACACACACACGCACACATACACCTTCACAACAGAGGATGTGAGGCTGCCAAGCCCGAGGTGCAATTTCTGTCCTTTGGATGGTTTCACAGGTTTAACTTGAAGATGGACATTTCAGATGAAAACTGAGTCATCTCTCTGTAGACTCTGAGCACTACAAAACTCATGAGGAGCATCTGTCTCAGAATTTGTTTCTTACTGAAACCGCCATCATAGGATCCTTCACTGCAATCTTCTGAACTAACACACATCCCACCTAACATGGCTCAACACAGCTGCCCTTAGAATAAAATCTGAAAACCTTGTCTTGCTCTTCACAATTGGGTTCTTGTCTTAGTTCCCATATTATCTCATTCCTCATTGTCTCTTGTGAACTTCTAAGCATTTTTCCCTCACCACTTGGTCTTTGCTCTTGATGTTACTGCTTTTTGAAATGCTCTCCCCCAACTATTTTCCTCATTTAGGTTCCCCTGAGAGGTCATCTCATGTCAGTTTGTCTGCCCCCTGTCATATCTTTACCAACACCCATCTTTTACATTTTTACCTGGCACCTCTCACAACCTTTATGTATCTAGCCTGTGGATCTCTATATTTAAGTATTACCGGGTTTCTTTCACCAAAACGTCAGCTCCATGATGGCAAAGACTATCTTACCTGCCACTCCATTCCTAGTGCCTAGCACATAGTAGGTGCTCATTAACTATGAATGGATGAATGAAAACTATCCGCAATGCTGATGTAGTATGTAGAGCACAAAGGACTGAACTGAGACCTAATAATTTAGAATGTAGAGGATATACAGTAATAAAGGAGAGAAAACTTCAGTGCCAAATAACAGAAGGAATTTCAGAAGCCATAAATAATCAAAGCAGATTTTCTTTTTTTCAGAGAGAAGTAGCCCCACTAAACAAATAATGAAGAAATGGAAGGAACCCAGAAAGTCTTATAACCTGTCATAGTCCCCAGTCATTCAGCTAACGCTCTGGGAAAGGTGTCAGATATTCGGGGAAAGATTGGCAAGTCTAGATAAAACCCTGGTGTATGGACCTGTGAGTATATGGGCCCCAGGAAAGTGTCTCTGGGGAGAAAAGATCAGGTAGAATCCACAATTAAACCAGAGCTTCTGTATTTAGTCCTCCTCTCTAAGATGTAAAAATCAATGCCTGTGCAGTGATCAGAATGAACTGAGACTACAGACATGGGTCAGGAAGCGAAAACAGCCCAATACGGGAGGGGCTGAGACATAGTCAGGGACCAAAAAAGGAGAGCAGACATTTGTCATCATGATGATGACCAAATGTGCATTTGGGAGTAAGAAATACTGTCTATCAGAGACACATGGTATAATGGCCTCCAGTCTCACAACAAAGTATTCTCTAGACCCCACATATACCACACCTCCCTACTTTCACACTTTCACATTTGTTCTTTCCTGTTACTTGGAATACTTTCTCCCACTTTGTATCTGGAAAACTCTTCACTATTCAGAAGCCAACTCAAATGTCAACTCTGTTATGAGCCCACACAGTTATGCTTCCTATGGATGCCTTCAGTTTATCTGTGCCCATGGTATCAGGGATGGCCCACCAACCTTGCCATGTTGTGGGATCTGTTCGGTCCCTGAAATAAGCATGGCACCCATGCCTTGAGTATGTCATCATGAGTGAGGGTAAGCAGGAGGATCTTCCCAGGCCAGGTGTCCCCAAGTCTACACAATGTGCAAACAGATTGTCATTGTGAGAAACCAGAGCAGTCAGATCCATGCTGTGCTCAAGTGTTAGTCATTGACCTTCATGGTCAGAATGGACAATATTCATTGCCTGGTGTGAAGTCCAAGCCAAGCACCCAACATGGGGTTGTCTTTTCCATTGCAAACTCACACAGACCATCAGCTAGACTGTGGGAGGTGTCATTGTCTGCTGAGTCTGCCACTCTTCCCACCTGCCTCCAGGGTTAATGGTTCACCATTACTGCCACTCAAAACAATTCTCTCTGGTTCGGATTGCTGGAGACGTCTGTCTGCCTTGTGGCTTCTCTCAGTCAGCCAGTCATTCGGTCAACAGTCGCTGTGGGAGTGGAGCACGACACAGGCTCGGTTTTGTGGAGCTGGGCAGAGAAGGCAGGATGTGGGGAACTCCATGGGGCTCCAGCTCTGCCCACCCACATCTGGACTATCAACAAAGGACCCGACTGGTGTCGGCAGAGACTCGCTATGTCAAAGGAGGCTTTCAGAGGTGGAGAAGAGGAAATAAGTCAAATGGTGATAAGACTGAAGCATAAAACTTTCTGAGTTGAAATATTGCCTAAATTCCCCAAAGTCAAGTTTGCTCTTTCCCTCTGAGTTGTGCTCTGTGAAATATACAAACATATACTGGTCCATAAAAGGTATATTGTATGATAATGTAGGTGATAAATTTAATGGTAACACTTTAGGTGATTGCAGCTAGTGGCGCTTCCTCACATTTTATGACCTGGGTCTAAAACCCAGTTCTGTGATACCACATATTCTGGGTGATCTTACACAAATTATTCTATCTTCATGCCTGAGTTGTGTCTTATAAAATGAGTTTGTTGATAGGGTTGGTGGGAGGATCCAATCCAAGCATTTCTGTAAAGTGATGGGCATCTAACTTGCCCTTGTGTAGACAGGGAGGATACTGTTTCTGAAATACTTGTATTTCTAAAGTTGATTGCCTCAAGATGGGTAAAGTTAATTCCATCTAAACCAAAGAAGGTCATAAAGTAAAAACTCATAAATAAATCAGAAAAACCCTTCCATAAAGAAGGAAAAGAGAGGTATTGACATTCAAAGGAGCTCCTTCTACCCAGAAGGGAAGTGGAGGACTCCTGACATGGAGAGAAGCCAAAGAGGAGAGACGCAGGCAGGTCAGTCCAGGAGGGGTCCCCTTCTCTTGGCACAACACCCCTCAGGTGAACCTTGAGAGGAGCAGGAAGAGGAAGTGGTTAGAAATTCTATAGGTTTGAGAAACTACTAGAAAACTGAGTTCAGGTTCTTCTTTCCTTGGGTATAGTCTGAAAAGCCTGAAAGCCTTCCTTAGAAGGTGAGCATTAGGGCCCAGGACATCCACATGGCCTAGACTAGACAGAAAAGCATAAAGCACCTGGCAGCACCCCGACACCTCAGTCCCAGTGGCCTTGCACAAAGGAGGCAGGTGGGAAGAATATGCTTGATGATTTCCCAATCTCCAGACACCTCAGTGATGCTGAAAAGATCAGAAGATCAGGAGGAAGATAGTCACATATAGGAAACTACCAATCCAGAGACCTCTAAGCAGAGGCCAAGTGCATAGATGTGTGCAAGAACCTTAGCAGACCCCATGGTACCAGGAAGGAGATGTGGCTCAGGTGATGCCAGCAAGGACCCAGAGACACTCTTCAGGAGTCCTTCTCCACCAACATGATGTTATAGGAGCTACACCAGAGACCTCAGCTTTAGCAGATGAAGGGAGAAAAAAAAGGAGCAAGAAGAAGTACCAAAAGATAGCTATTTTCCCAAAATAAACTGTGTTAACATGAAAGAAGTTATTTGAGATCAGAGAGACAGAATTGCATTAAGTCAGAAAATTAAAGCATGTTCTCTTTCCCTCGTGCACCCTTCTGCTATTGTGTAAGGAATAAGGCTTTGAAATAAAATAGGAACCTGGTATAATTCTTTGCAGATGCAAGTATAAATAAGTAATTTCAGTGCCTGATACTTGCTAAAAACATTTGTTTTATAGCTGTTATTCTGCATTATTATACTTGGTCATTTTAATCTGTTAAAACAGCAATTTCCAGTTAAGCTAATAGATATTAACTGTTATTTTTATGCCACCAAGGTGTGGAAAAGGGGTTCCCTTTCCTCTGACCCACCTGAAAACCGATCTGCGGGCGGGGGTCTCTGGAAGATCTGGGAGGTGAACCCAAAACCCATTTGTATCAGTACCCGTTTCCCGTTTCCCACCTTGTCTCCACTCAGTTCCGGATAGAGGAAATCAAGCACCACGCTTACAAGCTTGGAGTAGTTTCTGAAAAATGGGAAGGATTCCTTCTTTATGTAGAATGGACTTTCTTAAAAATGGTAGCAGTTTTCGCAGCACAAGTAGCTCAGGTTAGATATGTTCGCCAACCCCAGCTTCTGGAGCCAGCCTCTCAGGGTCCCATCTGGTTTTCTGTGAAGTTTGTGAAACAGGGTGGACGAACGCACCGAGGCACTGACCCGAGTGTGCAGGACATCGGGGCAGCAATGAGTGTAGTCCCTCTGGGCTCCCCACACCTCGGCTGGGAACTAGTGGGCCCGCGACTCCCAGATCCTCAACAGTCCTGGCACCTTATGGTTGACAGGAGATTCGAGAGCCTGCCACCGCACGTCTTCCCAGCCTCGGGTGTGACAACTGCCCCCGGCCTTCCTGGAGCGCTGGCACCGCCTCAGCTTACACACCTCCAACAAAAAGTGACTTCTTCCCTTGTTTGAGAATCTTGTTAGCTGTGGTAAATCACATGGTGACAATGTGCAGAGATCACCAGTATGTTTAGCATCCAAGAGATAAAGGGTCAACCCTGGTTCTGTATCTCCTTACCAAGGGCAAAGCTGTAAGCCTTTGAGCTCACGTGTGGCTTTCAAAAGAGCGAAGGGATGGATTTATGACTGACTTCAGAGGGCTGTGGTGAGGTGATTAAGGACTCCTTATAACATATAGCCAGGTCCTGGTAGGCAGGATCCTCTGAATAAATGCCACACATTCGTGCATCATTATTATGGGTACTGTTCTGCCTCCCAGGGTTACAGAACAAATCCAAAACTCTCTTTTCCTTTACGTATTTGAAAGCTTCTGTCACAAGCCTCTGAGCTCCAGTTTCTTCAGTTGCAATCCAGAAATCTTAAAGTTCCATCCTTTCACCTCCAATCTTTCAGAGGTCTCTGTGTTTCCAGGAGTTCTCTCCGCTCCCAAACTGCTTCAGATTTGGCCAGGCTGGTCCCAAGGCCCAGTTCCGTCAATCAGAGGATGTTTTCTGCCCAGCCTTCAGTGCTTGAGAGCCCACTCCATTCTCCCTTGAGCTTCAGTCACCCAGTCAGCCCCAGTTCTCCCTCCATTGTTAGCTGGAATGCAGCACACCTGGCTGATTGGTGGTGGTGTAGCTGTCATCCCCAGAGGCAGTGTGGCGTGACTGCTGCAGACACTCAAGAACTGACTTCATGAGTGGCCAGTGGAAACCAATAAATGGCCATGATTGGGGGAGTTGGAATCGTTGTCACAGAGTCCCATCAAAATGTCCCTCCTGAGTACGTTTTTATATTAAATTTAGTTTCCTACTGAATGAAACTAGATAGATGCTGAGCTAAACTGCCTCCTCATCTTTGGTGATGCTCTGAGCTCAGATCTTAGGATGAGGTAGAGCAGCATCTGGGAAAGTTGCACATGCTTTGGAAACAACCCGTGACTGTGAGAACACCCCAGTCTCTGCTTCTAACTTAGAACGCTCCAGGATGTCCAGGGGTCTCCAGCACAGAGCTGGCCATGTAATTCCAAAACCCTGGGTTTTGTCCATTCTGATCAGAAATTAAGAGGACCAGCTTTGTGGGAGTAGGAGGATTTATCTAGAGTCATCACACAGCATCACACCCCTCCCTAGCTTCAACAGCATTAATGCAAGCATTTCTGTGTGTGTGTGTGTGTGTGTGTGTGTGTGTGTGTGTGTGTCTGTGTCAATGTCAGCAAAACTGAAAGACCAGGTCTCTGTCTGGAAGCATGTACTGTCAACTGAGCACAATATTGGTGCCTTTGCGTGACATTTGGGAAATGCTAACAGTGGCTGTGGTCAAAGGTAACCACTCTTTAGAGGCCTAATTCAAGAAAATTCATTCAAGGCTGGAGTAAGTAAGTCTAAATTAGCTTCTTTCTCCATCATAGCTCTTAAGACAACATAAGCGTGTTTTACCAAGGCCTGTCCGATGAAGGGGAAACTGGTACCTCCCCACAGTGTGCTCTAGAAAGGAAACCAGATCTCATAAACAAATTCTAAGCAGAGATTTTTAGTTTAAAAAGTTACTTGGGGAGAGAAGGCAGCATTGAGAGTCTTAAGAGATGTGATCTGTACACACTCGTCCGACTTCATCTGTCTCTCTTCCTGGTGCCTCTAACTCCCCAGCCTCTCTCCTGGGTCAGGGCCTTTGCACTGGCCAGCAACTTGCTAGAATGCTCTTTCCTCACCTCAGCTTGGCTGGCCTCATCCCAGAAAGATTCTCTTTGACCATCATATGCAAAGACACTCCCACTTACAAAATGTTTTTCTCCATCCTGTCATCTTGCTTCATCCTTTCATAGCACGCAGTCTGCAATGAACTTGTTCAATTATTTGTTTATTGTCTGTTTTCCCTGACCTGAGCATGAACCCCATGAAGGTGAAAACTTATCTGTTTTGCACCCCACTGCCTTGCACATAGAAGGTACTTTATAAATGCTAAATGAATGAATGATATTGTCACAGTCTTTTAAGATTCTTAATGAGAAGAAAAGACCTTCCATGAGTTCCAAGTAGAGAGAGATGAGGAAATAAAGCAGAAAATGGAAGAATTGTTAGCTGCCACATTCTCTTGAGATTGGAGCCACCAGAAAAGTGAAAATATGAATGCTTAATTATAACATGCAAGCAAAGGCAGTTTTCAAATAGAAACAGGATTATGTCCCGGGGAAGCAGATGGATTATAAAATGCCAAGGATGGCTACTTCACACCCCCTCAAGACCTGTGCCCAGTTTCTCACTGGAAGGACAGCATGATTTTTTCAGTCTTTCCTAAGAACTCTTCAACCAGAAACACTTCAGATGAAAGTACAAAGAGTCGGCGGCTCCTTGCCATCGACAGCATCTGGGCAAAAATAAGAACATCTGTTCTCAGCAGGAGCTCTATTAGCTTCATCATTTGGCTTTCAAAGAAAAAATTGTACAATTATGAGACATGAGCCTAATTGGTGGCAAGGTAGAAAGGCGCGCTCTGCCAGGCTGTGCGCCCGGGGCAGGCAGGGCTGCCAGGGAGGAGCGCCCAGGCGCAGAGGGACAAGGAACTCACCAGCAGCGACAGCTTGCTCATGTGGAGTCAGTCTTCCAGCTGCCCAGGTTCTAGAGGCAGAGGCCATCTGGAGACTAGAAGAGAGTGAGACAAGGAGGCCGGAGGAGGGGAAAGAGGGAGAGAAAGAGGGAGAGACAGAGGAGAGAGAGAGGGGCTGGGGGCAGGAGAGAAAGTATCACTAAAACCCGAGCCAGAAAAAAGAGCCTCAGGACAAGGGAGGGGGGCCGGGAGAGACATTCACCTTGCCTAACAAGTAATGGGAGCAGCAGGTTCCGTGCACTAAACTAATACCACCTGGATGTGTGCTGCAAAGTCCCCGCATCCTAGACCAGTGATCTCAGGAAAGTTGTCTAACCATTTTGCAACTCGGTTTCCTCAAGAGGTGAAAGTCATGGCACCTGCCTCAGAGCATGGAGAGCATTGCGGCACTTGACGCAACATAAGCCCTTAGAAAATGTCAGCTGCCATTGGCAGTATTATTACTACCATTGCTATTATTACTATTACAATTATTTACAAGATTGCATTTCCCCCTTCCGGCACAATGAGCTAAAAACTGGTATTATTCCCAAGTCACCAAGCAAGTGTACAGAACTGAAGGACTTGATGGCTGTAACTCTTTGTCTCTGGACCCCTAACTCTTTACCAACCCAGGCAGGACTCCACCATCTCCCTAAGGAAACCCCTGAGCGTCTTGTTACTCTGGAGAAAAACACATCAGAAACAGTGTGGACTAAAGCGTCTTGATTTATTATGTGGAAGGTCAGGAGCAAATTCCTTCCTGAGGTCCTTATCTGCAGAGAGCCCTGCTCACCCCTAAGGAACAAGATCAGAATTAGATCGATGAGGGTTTGAATCCAGCTCAACACTCAAGAGCAGCGAGCATGCTGAGAGGAATGGCCTCCTGGCCGAGCCCTGGTCTTCTCCACAGGACACAGAGGAAGAGACGCCCTTAGGACAGTGGTCAGGACTATGCAGTGACCTAGGCATCAGCACACACAGATCTTCACACCACTAAGGGAAAACATGTTCCCTGTGAAACCTTAGAAGCACCGAGGGACTGGGAAAAGGAGACAAAAAGATCAAAGTGGAGAGGAGAGGGGAAAGGAAGCACTGGCAGATGGCAGACAAGGAGCAGGGAGCAGAGAGGGCTCAGCTTTGACCTGGGCAGAGCAAAGGGCTCCAGAGAAGCCAGAACAGCAGATGTCCTGCGAATCAAGGAACTTCTGGCCACCTCGGCCCCAAAGGCTTCTCCGGATGACAATATTGCTGTACCTGATAGTCCAGTGAAGCTTAGAGAAAAGGTTAAGTGAAATGCAAAGTGATCCAGGTAAGATATCAGGGATTTATGGAATATCTTTTTAAAGGATTTCATATTAAATTGGTAATTTTGTATAAAAAACAAGATAAAGAGGGATATGTTTATAATATAAAGAAAGAATATGCACAAAGATTCATAATGGAATCTAATAAAACTGAGGAGTCGTTGTTGATATTTATGTAAGGTCCTTCATCTTGGAAGCTGCTCTCCTGGCATTTTAGCATTTTCATGATGGCCTATGAATAACTGTGCAGTTTATGGTAAGTGACCTAACTTCTCTGAGTCTCCATATTTTCACCTACAAAAGAAGTATAAAAATTAAATGGGGCAGTACACGTGAGGCGATCAGCTTGATGCCTACCTAGCCCATAGTGAGAATTCAAGCAATTTGAATTAGTCTATCTGTTTATGTGTGTATATAATACACACACGTATATATATATATATATATATTATATATAACGTTTTAAAAATTATTACTCAGTAATTCCAGTGTTGCAGTGTGGCTTCAGAGCCATAGAAATCCGATTTCTGGAAATTACCTAAGAAAGGTAGTTAAAAGAAAAGAATCAACTTCTCCCCCTGCCTCTCCACCCCATCTGCACTATTACTGAGCCCTCTCAATTCCACATTAGAACTACTCTGTCTCTCCCTCCTCAATCACCAAGCCTGCTGGGCTTTGTTTATGTCACAAGGGGTCACCTCAACCAACTAGAGGACCTCCTCAGAGGCCTGGCTGCAAATCCACTCAATCCTCACACAGAAGCTGGATGCCCATCTCTGAAGGCTTTGCTTGTATAAAATTTTAGCACATTTTTTCTTCTACAACATAATATAACCACATTTGCTTTCGCTTAAAAAAAATCACTTAAATCAGTTACCATTTGGTTAAATTGACTTTCTCCAAAGTCTCCTCCAAAGTTTCTCTGACAACCTGTATAATTAGTGAGTGCAGGGTAAGGACTTGGCAAATGATCATGGGCTTGAACCACAGATGTGAAATGGGAAAAAGCAGAGTCTACGTAAAAAGACTAGGGATTAGTATGCAAAATGACAATCATCGTAGTTTAGGAAGGTAGGATTATGATTGTATCTTTTTTCCCAATTTCTCAAGTATAGGGAATCTATGTCAATGATTCTCATCATTGAAAACATTAAGATACTGGTGCACCGAAGTATTGTCTGGACACCACGTAGGAAAGCAGCCTCTGGTTGCCGCTGGAAGAGCTGCTGGTTAAGGCCATCGCTGCTGTTGCATCGTGAGTGCTTCTTCACCAGGAAAGCAGCAGGTGCCTGGAGTCTGGATGGCAAGCACCCAGGTTTGCAACACTCAAGGACAATGACCGCTGCTCAAAAGAAAATGCAGCCACGCCTGTCCGCGTACCAGCCACGCCCACATCTCCTGCCAGTTAGAGGGGAAAAACGTGGGGTTCCCTGCGGACGCCCCAAAACCACATTTCGGGACTTGTGCTCCTCTGGCTTGCTTCTCAGTGACACGAAAGGCAGTCTTCCTCTGCCATTTTCTCAAAGCGGGGGAATGGCTCATCCACGATTCTCTAGCAGCTTCAAAATACAAAATGATTCTCCTGGTACTTGCTGCCAGAAACGGGGTTTATCCTACGTCCCTCTCCACCCGCTGGTGAGGAGTGAGCGTCAGCGTTGCAGGCTCTAGCACTGCCAGCAGGGATGGACTGGCCCTTAGCTCTCAAGGCTGCTGCTCAGCAAGTCTGCAAGCCAAGCATTCCCACTGGGTAGGCATTCAGCTGTCTGCCCTCCGGGTGCTGCAGGCTGGCTGGCGTGGCCTCCTGCAGGAAGCTGACGACTCAGACACCCTCCACCGACACAAGGCCTCCGTCAGCTATTCACAGACCTAAATGGCATAGCCTGTTCTGCAGCTGGCTTTTGCCGCTCCCCATCGCCAGGTACAGCGTCTCACACACTCAGAGCCCCTCTGCCTAAAGGAAGATGCCTTTGCTTTCCTTGTAAGCACCATCTTCCTCTTTTTTTTCAGTTTTGTTTCTTCTTGGCAGTTGAAGCGCCAACACAGCAGCTGGACAAGGGAAGCAGCCCGTCAGAGGAGGAACACCCGTCCAGAGAGCTCACATCTCGCAGCCTGCCATGGAGCCAGACCCATGATGACAGTGGACACATGTGGCCTAGGTTCCAGAAACAGGCAGTGGAAGCCTTCCCTGCTGCTGGGAGTCATGTGTGAACGACAAAGGCACAAGAATCCCTCTCTGGGTGAGGCAGACCCTTTTCAGGATTCGGGATCATAGCACTCTGCTTGAGGTCTCAGCAATGAGCAAGCATTTAAAACAACCAATCAAAAACAAAAAAGGAAAAGGATTGATGATTTAGGGGGAAGGCACTGGAGTTTCATAGATAAACATGGATTTATATCCCAGTTCATGCACTAACTAGATGAGGGAACACGACCTCTCTGAGCTTTAATTTTCTCATTTGAAAAAAAGGCATAGGCACACGCTAGTGGAGCAGCAGTTTGGTCCACTGCCTCCAGCAGAGCATAATCCACATGCATCCCGGTGGTCTAGAGCCGGGAGTGATGACCAAGATGAACAACTTAAAATAAATAAGTAAAATGCTTCTTCCTTTTCTTTCTTCCTGACTGCTTGCTTGCTCGCCTTCATTCCTGTCTGTCCCTTTCATTTTGTAATAATAATTTTAAAAGTGGACATAATTATGCAAATTGCATAGAATTTATGGTAAAGATTAAATGAGATCATTCATGGAAATGAAAATAAACTCACATCGTATCCAGTAGTTGCTTAATAAAAATGGTGTGCCGAGGCCATGTCTTTTTGGCTCAGGTGCCTGAGATGCTGTCATGGAACCATGAAAAACCCAAGGACTCCTGAGATGAAAAACCAAAATAAGTAAAGATGCTTCTTCTTCCTCCCCATTCTCCTTTAAAAAAAAAAAGTTCCATTAGTATGTATGCCATTGACTCAAAATTATCAGTCAAGTAAGGTACAAGAATGGGATATATTTCAGATGATTTTGGAGGTCTGCCAACTTTCCCTTTATATAATTCCTCACACGAAAAGAATCCTCCACCTTCTCCATCCTCCCTCCTCCATTCCCAGCCCAGTGTGCCTGTTCTCCTACACATTCCTGAAGCTTTCAGTGCTGATCCTACAGACATGCACACCCTTGTCCTTTTCCCTTCCCCAGACATTTCCTCAAGGGTGAGGATGGTGACTTTCCTGTCTCCGGAGCCTTGCGAGTATCTGGGATGCAGTTTCCCATTAGGTCCTCCACACTGTGCTTGCTGACTAGAATTCTTGCCTTCACTCTGGCAACTTGAAAAATAAACTATTGATTTCATGGGCTGAGATCTTTGAAGAATTTCAAAGACTCAGAAACCCTTCTCACTCAGAGAAGTTCAAAGAATAAATTCATCGAATGGCTTATTCTGCTCTCAAAAGTCATTTACACTTCAGTCAGGGAGAGACCAGTGGAAAGGAGGTTCACTGGGGAGCTCATACCTCTTCACAGAATGTCTGAGAGTAGAGAAAAGGAACTTTCCCTGGCCTGTATTTCAGAACATATGAACACTATAGGCATAAAAGTAGCCCTTCCTATGAACTCAGAGTGGACTCAATCCTCACTCTCTACAGTAAAGGACTGTGTGGCATCTGATTAGCAAAGCTGGCTTGCAATGCTGGCCCCATGTGGGGAAGCCGAGCACCAGTCTCCTTTCTGTGCTGGGAGGTTTGGGACACTGGTGTCCTCAGAGGCCAACCCACGCAGAGCTTTAGCTGACATCTCAAGGAACATTTCAGTCCCTATGCTCACTGCGCTTTCCAAATACCCTGTTTACTTGCATAACTAGTTATAATTTACCCTCAGCCTTTTAAAGTAGATTTGATACTACCTGAATGTCAAGGAATGTCTTTAATGCAATTACTGATGGAGTAAAGTCCTAACACTCGCATAATAATAGCCAATGGCCAAATGGAGTTTTAAAAACTCTGTCCAGTCATTGAGAAAGTCCCATGATGTAACTTTTCAAAAGCAGCTATTTTTCTGCACGGACCTAAAATTTCATGGTCAGTCATCTGGATAGAACCTGAATGATAAGCCTGCCGTGTCAAACCAGCCAGAAGAGAATGGAAAATGCCAAACGCCTGCTTGGAGGCTCTGTTACCTTAGGAGGCAAACAGGGAGTTATACACAGAAAAGCTGTCAATCATTTGTGGCTGAACAGAGAGGACACAGTTCCCTTCTCTGAAGGCCATATAAAACTCAAATGTTCTACAAGTGCTTCTGAGAGCCACATGAAAAATTACCAAGTGACACTACAAAATGAATACTTGCAGCTCTTACAACTATGCCAAAAGCTGGCCTTGAGGCTGCGCAGAAATGAGGGCATTTGTACAAAGCCAGTCACTGGGGGCCTTAAGCGGGCTTGGGTCAAACTAGGGTGCTGGAAATAAACAACTTGCCCTAGGAGCTCTACTTGGGGAGGGGCCCAAGTTCCCAGAAAGGGCAGCACTATTCAGGCCAGTCCAACAGCCCCAGGCAGTCGATCTCAATTAACCACCCCCCCACCCCCCACACCCCCACACCCCCACCCCCGACACAATGTGTAATTTCAGGAAAACTTATTCTGTAAATTGCAAATTTGTTGACACTGAACTCAGGAAAAATGAATTGTCCAACAGTGATTTCATACCCAAGCAAGCAGTCATCTTTACTCCTAGCCTTTTCTTTCCCTTCATACAGAGAAAATGATCCAGATATTTTCCAAGAGAAAATACACGCCCAAAGCTGAAAGATTAGAGTTTTTTAAGTTTACTTAAAATGCTGAGCCTCAGAAGGGGGTTCTCAAGCTGGAAAAATGCTTCTCTCCCACATGCCTACTAAATCACCACCAACACCAAAGACTGACTCAGAGAATGTGTAAGGTTGAGACTGTCTCATAAACACAGCCTTTCCATGCCCCATGTTCTAGATTCCTTGCTAGCTTAGTGCAACTCTAGGTCGGGGCAAATAAGGTAAGGAGACCATTCAAGTTCAACTTCTGAAGCTGTTGCTTTCTCTGCTGAAGTTTTAGATAGAGGCCAAAAGGACTGTTTTCACTATTGTCTCCAGCTAAACTGCTGACAACTTACAAGTATGAACACTTGGCAGAGTTTCAAGCTCCAACAATAAGCAAACTTCACGAGGAGATTGTTTTCTGTTGCTTCTCTAGTGTTCTCTTTTTCTACCTTGTGATGTTTCAGAAAGCAATGGCACTTTGTCTGAGCTCACTCCCAGAACTTCATAGCTACCCTGGTGGCCTTCAGGGCAGCCTGCAAGGTGGGTACAGAGACTCTTGGTGTAGGGGGCACTGATGGTCCAAAGGGCATACCTAGGAGCAGGTGTTCTCCTTCCTCCTGGCATGGGTCTCCAGCTAATTCTATTGCTAAGGGAATTGCGATTGGACCATATTCTTAAGACTGTCAGAAGAGCGGAGGAAAGTGCTGTATGAGAGAAGCACTAGACAGTTGAGAAGGTGTCATCTTCTCCCTTCTCTTTAGTCCTCACTTTTTCTCCAATGTCCACCATGGGTTTCTTCCACCTGCATTCACTTGTTCACTCAATGTCATACTCTCTTCCTATGCCTACTGGTCTGTTTCCCCCATGATTCAGATATTTCCTGGTCCCCTCTTCTATCAAAATCCCCTCATCGTGTGTGTCATTTCCTTTGGACTCTGTCATCACTCAGTGGAAGCCATGTTATCCAATAACATAATTACTGCTAATGTGCCAAATCTCTGAAGGAATATAAATATTTCTCAGGTTCTTTCTGGAGAAGATGTGTTAATTCAAGAGTGACTAAATATGGAAAACCAGGGCTTGATGTTTTGAGGGGGCATGAATTAGTCAGAAGTCTCTCACTGACAAGTAGCAGGAAATCAACTACAATGAATCAAAGGAAAGGAGTGAATTGGCTTTTGTGACAAGGAAAGGCAAGGGTGGAGCTGGTCTCAAGCACAGCTGAGAGGAACGCTGTCAAGACCTGCACTGACTCTCCTCACAGTTCTTGCCTGTGTTGACCCATTCTCATCTGCTTCTCTATTGGCAGAGGCCATGACCTTGGCAGGTATGGGGCCGCACATCCGTGTTAAGTTCCTTCAAAAGAAGATTTCTCTTTCTTGGAGTATCACAGGAAGGAATCTGGCTCAGCTTGAATTTCATGGCCATCTCTGAACCAATTACTGTGACCAGAAGATTAGCCCTGTGTTTTCATTTTTTATTGCTGCGGAGTGACTTAAAACATACATATACCATATTTTGCCACTTATGATATGCTCTTATGTGTAATGTACATCCATGTTTTAGGCCTGAACTTTCAGGAGAAAAAATACTTTTTTTATTTTTAATTCAAATTTTTATTTATTTATATTTAAGTACTTTTTTGTATTATGAAGGTATTTTAGCATTCATTTTTAATGTATTAGGTACAAGAAATCTTATGTAAAAAGTAATTACAAAACAATAATAGATACAAGGTAAAAGAAACCTTATGCACACGTAACAAATTTATGATATTGACACATCACAGAAGGCCAAGAACTCTTTATCATGTCAATATCAGAAGTATAGTCTTCTTCAGTTTCTATATTACCAGTGTCTTCTGAAGAGTGACTTTCCTCATCCTGGTAAATTCCATCGTCCTCAAGTCCATCCATTGCTTTACTGATGCTGCATTTTTTTGAATGACTTTGCAGCCACTGCCTTCTTGACACTGTTCCATGACCTTAGGACCCAGTCACAAACCTAGGCGATGGATGCTTTCTGGATTCTACCTGTAGGTGCTAAATCACTGGTAGTGACTACATTCACTATGTCCACTCTTTCTACATTTAGGGTCTTAGAGGACTTGTTTAGAGACATAACAAGAGGTTGAAGTTGGCTGGTGAGCCCACCAGGCATCACAGCAAGTTGGGTTTTCAAGTCTGTTGAGATTGCTCCTGCACTTTGTGTAACATAGGCTTTGAAGTCATCGAAGACAAGCAAAGCTGGTTTTTTAAGTAATTCTTAAGGCCTTTGTGACCAGACTTTGTTAAACTAGATTATCATGCCTTCTTCATTTATTCATCTCTTTTTCAGTGTACTATTTTGCATACAGCTATCATTATCACTATTGATTTTCAGAATTACACTTTAAACTCATAAACATAAAATAATTGAAAACATGTATCAGATACAGAATTAGTACTACCCATGTATAATGCACATCTTTAGCTTTCCCTCATGAATTTGGGTTTAAAAATAGTGTGCATTTTTCACAGCAAAATATGGAATATTTTCTTATGGTTCTGAAGGCCAAATATCTAGACTAAAATCAGCTTATGTTCCTTTCTGCAGTGTTGAGAGGAGAATTCTCTGGCAAAATTCAGTTTCTGGTTTCTTAAGACTGTTTCCTATTTCTGTCCTCACCTGCTGATCATTTCCAACTTCCAGAGGTCATTGAATTCCTTGGTGCATGACCCCTTCCTCTATCTTCAAAGTCAGCAATAGTGACTCAGTCATTCTTGTGCTTCAGATATCTCCTGTTTCTTTTTCTATTTAAGGTTTTCCTTCCTTTTTCATATTTAAATTTCCATGGTATTACATTGGGTCACCCTAGATAATCCAGGATAATCTCCCCAGTTGGAAGTCCACAACCCTAATTCCACCTACAAAGCCCCTTCTGCCTTGTAATGGCAATGAATGTTAAATGGCAAACTCATATGTGAAAAGTAACAAATACGTGAAACATATTCATAGGTTCCAAAGATCATTGTGGGGGCAGGGGCATCATTCAACTATCTAAACCAGGATTTTGTTACCTGTCCACCAATGTAACCAGAAAATAGGCTGATGTGATTGCCAGTTCCAGTAGAATCATTCAGAAGAGGAAAGAAAAATAAGTTCCCCAGTGAAGGATAGGATCCATTAGGAGGAAAAAGAGAAAAGCGCCCATCATAAGGTAGGTGGTGTTTTATCAGGTCACTGCTCAAAGGTCTGAATGAGCTATTTCAGTGGGAATTTCAATACTCCCTAAGGGAAGTAATTAAAACATTTTAAAGGAATAAATTAATGAGAGGGAAGAAGATTAGAAGATAATCTGTGATAGATTTACCCACTTCACAATGCTAGAACATTGTTGGGTTTAACTATAAGAAATACAGAGAGAGAGAGAGAGAGAGAGAGAGAGAGAGAGAGAGAGAGAGAGAAACTACTGATAAGAAGGAATTTGGCCCAAGGAATCAGCTCACATATGGCAACAGAATACAGCCAGGAAGAATGGGACTAGAAGCTGGCTCAAGACTCATGTGGTGAGGTAGACCGGGAGCTGGAATAGATTTAGACAGAAGGCTAAAATACAGCATCCATGGACTAGAGGAGTCTGGACTGTAGGTGGAGAAAAAATGGTTATGCTGCAGACTCCTGTGACCTGTCACATCTTCTTGGGCAGGTCAGATCTTGGGTCAGTTTGATCTCTGGTGAAGGAAGAGAGTGGGACTATCAAGGAGTCAACCACACCAGTCTTTCCACAGAGAGCTGATCATCCTCAGAATCTTCAAGGCTGTTCTCAACAATCACTACTAATGGATCCAAGTTGTAACATATATTAAAACCTTTTGGTTATTCTAGAGCTAAGTGATTTCTAATGTGGATTCCAGGTTTGACACTGATGATGCTAAGGCTTTAACAGTAATTGCTTAGGAACATGAGAGACCTGGATTCCCTGTTTTAAACTCCTAAGACTGGATGAGGACAAAACCATCTGGTAGGAAAGGCCAATAGAGGTGGAGCAACCTGAAGTTCAGCGCTCAAAACAGTCTCAGTAGGAATTCAAATGAGAGATAAAATAAGTTTTCCTGCTCAGCCAGAGGTCTTGAAACATCTTGGGTACTTCAGAAAAGGTCAGCTATAATCCCTGGTATGCAGATAAATTGCCTTGAGATTACATAGATAAGCAATCTAGTTTGGGGCCAGAAAAAGAAGGTACAGATACAGTGGGAAATGTTGCAGATTGGGGCATGGTTTCAGGATTAATACCTGTGGAGGCAGAGAAAGAAGCAGGCCTGGTCAGAGGGTAAAGTTAAACTATGGATTTTGCACAGTGTTCTGGACTGGGCTGGCTCTTCAGAGATATCCCCAGTTGGGACAAGGGGGTCAAGCTCCATTGACCAGTCATTGGATGGAGTCTGCCCTCTTCCTAGAGTGAAGAGGTTATCTTCATAAAGTTCCCAGAGGGACTGACAATGGAGGGGAGTCAGCCAGCAGCATGCCCAGAAGTTGAGAGCAGCGTACCTTTAATCCCAAAAGAAAAACTGGGGGGCTGGGTGGAGTCACATACATAGGAGATCTGAATTATCTCTTTAGGTGCCCTGCAGTGCCTACCAACTTTCTTTTTTACTGTTCACTGCAAAAGCACTCCTCTGTGTCTTGTATAATCTGTAGCTTCTTCAAGTATGACTCACCGCCAATTTTCTGGTGGTGCTGAGAAAAAGAAACTACCAAGAGTGGGAGACATAACTTGTGTGGAAGACACATCCTAGTGCTATATTACGTTCATTTTATAGTGGAAAAAAAAAGTGTATCAATTATACTTTCTGTATAATGGAAGTTATGTTAAGATAGTGCATTAGTTTATGAGGGCTGTCAAAACAAAATGTCAGACTGGGTGGCACCACCAAGAGAAATTTACTTTCTCAGAGTTCTGAAGCTTCATAGCTCACAATCAAAGTGTTGGTGGATTTGGTTTCCCCTGAGGCTTTTCGTCTTGACCTGCCACTAGTCATCTTCTCACTGTGTCCTCACATGACTTTTCTCTGTGCACACACATCGCTGGTGTCTCTGCCACTTGTTGTAAGGACACTAGTCCCATTGGATTAGGGACCTACTCCTAGAACTTCATTTGACCTCAATTACCTCTATAAAGGTCTGTCTCTAAATACAGTCAAGTTGGTGGTTAAGATTTCAACATATACATTTTTGGAAAATATGATTCAGTTCACATAGACAGAGAGTCTAGAAAACTTTTTTTTCACACTGGTCCATTAGTCTATGAATGAATGAATAATATAAGATAAAATTTATTGAAAGAGATCACTAAAAACATATTTTGAGTGTTTTTGTCTCCCCTTATTTTGGCTTCATTGTAGATTAGGATTTGGAGAACAGAAACTTCAAAGGAAAAATAAAAATCACCCATATCCTTCATTGGAAAAAAATTGGATATTAACACTGAATTTAATATTTGATGTACTTCCTTTCAGTCTTTTTTCTCTGTTAATTTCTTTTGTGTATTGGATTGAATAACAGAAAAATATATTTTCTGTCTAAATTTTTTGCTGCTTATTATCAGAGCATCTTTCCTTTTTAAAAACAAAGACAATATATGTTAACTAATTGCCTGATATTTTATTTTGTAAAATACTACACCAAATATTTGAATGCAGATATTTTTTGACGTTTCCTTTTTCATACTCTTTTCTTTTTCTTCTTTTCCTATCCAGACTTTCCTTTTTCTTTCAGGTCCAGAACAAGGCTTATCTTCTTAAGTAAAGCCCTCACTAGAACTTCTGGAGTAAAGTGACCTGGCTTTCTTTTGAACTTAGTAGTATACTTTCTATATTATTTTCTTAATTCCATCCTTCTTGTGATATATCTTGAACAACTGTGACACTGTATTGTTTTAAGCCATCATATCCCAAGCAATCCCAAGCCTGTTGATTCCAAAGATTGCACATTACATTCCTACCTGTGTTGTGGACAGTTGCTCATCACTCAGTGATGTGGTTTGTTGGTTGATTTATTAGCGTGTGGGTGGGTTTGCAATTTTCTAGAAATTAAAGACTCAATTTCCAATTGCCTCTGTAACTTTGCCCCCTATTTATCCTTTGGAAGAGACATTTCTTCAGCAGGACTACACTGGACTCATTGTGTTCCTTTGTGTAATGCTCATTTCCAGCTACATGTGCCTTGACAACAGGACAACTCTAGTACTTTATGCCCTGTTGTGCGTTTATAATGGCATAATTACTGTGTATAGGCTTCTGAGAACCAGGGAGAGGGTAGAGCCTATACATAAAACGTGCTATCAGTGGCATTAATATGCTGCCAGATTTAGTTGTGTCCACATTGCACAGGTTTGTATTAAAATTCAGAGTGTTACCAAATATATGTTATAGGTAAAGAATTTATTTAAAATTCCTTTAGAGGATGAATGGAGCTTCAATCCAAACATGTTTCAGGAAGAGGAACTTTGATGTTCTGATGTGCCCTGCACTGTGTGATGGATGACAATCTAAACAAACTTTCTCTCTGTGCAGTACAAGAAGGTACTGAGCCAATGTGAGACATCTGGAAGAAGATATTACTCTTTCATCTGACCAAACAAAACCTGAGATGATTATTGCCAAACCAAATTTATCAGTACTTAAAAGGTATTAAAAAAAAAAAAAAAAAGATGTAGGCATCTGGTTCATTTGGAAGGACATAAACTTTGCTGTAAATGGCTAACAGATCAGGCCTAAATGACTGTCAACATTTATAACTGCAGAGGAGAGGAAAGAAGAAGGGAGGGAAAGATGGAGGGAGGTGAAAGAAAGGAAGGGAAGGAAAAGAAAGAGGCAGGTAGGGAGGGAGAGGATACCATTAATGCATATATTCATAATGGCAGAGAAATCTGCCATTTAATCAGGCTTTTCTTTTGAAACTTCGTTCAGTTTAAATCTAGGCACACGGCTGGCTCAGGCATTAAATCGGCAACTGGGGCATTGAACACAGAAATCCCGGAGCCCGGCGATGGAAATCAACCAGGAATGAACAAATAAATAAAATGCTCTTCCTCCTCTCTCTTCCTGCCTACCTGCCTGCCTTCCTTCTTCATTCCTGCCTGACTCCCTGCCTCTAAAAATCCTTTAAATTTAAGATTAAATGAGCAACCATAATAACAAGTCCCAGACTGAGTTACCAAAATGGGGGGCATGATATTTTGACCTTGCAGATCTGATACAACAATTGTGATGAAAGAATGTTTTGTCATGTTTATTTTTAAAAGCTTTATTTTTTAAAGATGAATGGGTGAGCAGATAACCTCCGCCCTTCTGAAGTCTCAGTCACACCGTATAATGCCCCTGAAATTTAAATCCCCTCACCTATTGGAGGGAATGGAGAAGGTTCAGAAGGAATGAACAGGGCAAGCATTAATCACATTAAAAAATGATTTTTATATTTGACCAGATGAATTTGATGCATCACACATCTGCATCGAATTTTATCTTTCAGCGTTAAGTCACAGTGCAGTACTATTTCTAGATACCTAGGATGAACGGGAACAATGAAAAATTGTTCTGATAAGTCATGGAAAGAAAATAATGACTTCATTTAATTACTCAAGTCCACTGAGAGTCACGTGTGCCGGTGTTTGTCCAGTTGATCGCCTCAGTCCGTGGTTTCCTGCCCTGGTGTAGACACACATTAGGTGTTCGGGTGTTTCCAGGGGACAGGCATTTTGAGGGCGAAGGAAAGATGCGGATGAGGTGGCATCAGTGAGAAAGGAATGAGCCACGAGGGTGAACAGGCTGGCCCGGGGTGGTGTGCCTGTGCCTTCCTTCCCAGAATGAGAGCTGGAATGAGAGGAAACCCTTGTGTCTCAGGTGACGCAGACGCTAAAGAGGCTAAGATGCAGGCCATGTGAAACCAAAGGACTCGGGGCCAGGGAGAGGATGAAATAAAAAATAAATAAACCCGATCTGTGGTCCTGTCAGAGAGGGATAAGGAAGGCACTTGCCTTGAGTAGAGAATTCCAGGGGATACCAAAACCCAGCAATCAAGGCAAATTCTTTTTTTAAGCCGTGCTTAAAAAGAAAACAAAGCAAACAACAAAGTCTATCAATGCAAAAATTCTACAATAAAACATCAAACTTTGAAATACATGGATCCAACCCTGCACTTCTACAATCCTGTTTCATTGGCCTCATGCAGCCCTAACCCCAGGCTGCTACACCATCTTCGACAAATCTGAAGATGCTCTCTCTTACACAACAAAAATAAAACTCTCAAAAACCACCTTGGTGGTGCACCCTGGTCCTCCAGGGGACAGAGGAAACAACCAAGACAAATAACTAAATAAAATGCTGCTTCTTCCTTTCACTTTCTGCCTGCCTGTCTCTGCTTGCTTCATTCCTGCCTGCACCTTTCCTTAAAAAAAAAAAAATCTTTACAGGGCTGACACGGGTTGTTGACTGAGGACATAAACCCACCTCTGCACACTTGTCCCTGTGCCTGAGGGAAAGGCTTGATGTAATCCCCAGTGCCATGGTGGGGAAAGGAGGAACATCACATGGAGGACCTCAGTGAGAGTTGGGAGGAGTCAAGGGAATTGGTAGAGCCCAAGGACCTAAGCATAATCGGAAATCTGACCTGGAAAACAGATTGGGTTGGTACTAAATTAAGATTCCAGAACCAGGAATGTACACAGTGGAGACTCTGTATCTAGAGTCTTCAGATTCTTGGCATGGGGCTCTCTTATTAGACTCAGTCCACATCTCAGGTTACCTAGATATTTGGAATTTTACTTACACATGATAACCTGCAAGAAAAGACAGAGAAGGAAAAACTGGTACAAGTGAAACACAAGTGTGACAGAAGTCACACATTTACCACATCAACAATATAATGTGAAAGGAAAATTAATAAATAGTATCAGTATCGATGATATTCAAAATCAGTAGTAAAGAGGAAATATATATACCAGGAAAGCAAGATTAGGATGCAACTCTAGGATATCAAAAAAAAAAGGAATGGGGAAGGTATGGGTGACAAAGTTTCTCTCATTGACAGAACTCCATTCAGGCATCTCTAAGCTCTTTTTCAGTTAAGCCTGAACTTCCGAGTTCATCTCTGCCTTGTCCACGTTTAGCAAGAATCCTGATAACACAGTTTAACCAGAATCTCCCACCCTCTATATCTGATCATTCTCAATATCTGCAATATCTGATCAGGTCCCTCATCTCTGTCAACCCCCAGGGGATGTCTGGTCTTCAGCAAGAATCCTGTTAGGTTGGTTTAACTAGAGTCACCTGTCCCCTTTATGCTTCCTCTTTGTAATTTTCCATTGACTGCCCCTCACCCTGCTCCTGGCCTATAAATCCCACCTGTCCATGCTGTTTTTAGTTAAGTATAATGTCTCTCCGCTACTTCAAGACCCCCATTGAATAAATTCTTATTTCTTTATCATCCTTACCAAGTGTAATTCAATCATTTTTTTTTTCTTTAATTTGAGTCTGATCTGGTCTCCTGGGAAAAGACAATATTGTTAGAGGGCATAGAAAGAGGCTATTTCATTCTTGACATCCTACCACATAGTAAGCAGGTAGGTAGCATTCATGAATCTAAAAAAAAAGATGAGTCTGAATAAATAAAACATTTTTGTGTAGGCGATGAGATTGTAGATAATATCTTGGATGTGTATTTTTATAGTAATAATATTTTTGAAAAAATAAAGTGGCTATGTCAATAAGAAGACGACTTGGGTGGCGATGGAAGCCTCAGAAAAGGATTAACAAGGCACACGTGGGCACTATCAGTGGGAAACTGAGCTCTGGTCCCTGTTGCTGTGTGATAAAGTGCTTCCAAACTAATGACTTAAAATGACAATTCTTGTCATGGGCCTGGATTCTGTGGGTTAGGAAATCGGACGGGGCACTGAAAGGACTACTTGCCCTGCTTCTTGATATCTGGGATCTTGGGAAGGAGTGATCTGACTCAATTGACTCAGCTGCTAAGTCTAGAATTAGATGGCTGTTTTTTCATATGGTTTTGCCTCCAAGAAGAGAGAAGGCCTGTGAGCCACATGGCAGTTACATTTCTCATTTTGCCTAACGAAGCTGGCTCTTTCGTTTTCAGTTATCACTCTCCCCAGAGGACTGTGAGCATGAGTCATCCCTCCCACTGCCTTTAGAGTCTCATCCACTTGGGGACACCGGACTCAGCCCAACCCCAGGCCCAGCATCCATTTGCCACATCAGTGCTTCCCAGTGGATAGGTCAGGGACACCAGCAGTCATGCCCCACCACAGCACTGGATACCATGTGAGTGAATTTTTCCTTTTGAAACTGAGAATCAGGTGAAGAGGTGTAAGTCAAAAAAAGGGGGAGAGGAAATCATGAAACAAAACTGAAAACTAGAGAGAAGAGAGGGAGGAGGCCTTGACTAGAAGAAAAAAGCAGCATCAAAGAGCAAAGGAGGAACTTTGAGTAACATAAGTAACGTGCTGTCAGGAGAGTTCATGAGGTTTGTTTCCAAAACAGCCCAAGGGCAGCCACTTTTTCCCCAGCGCCAGAGTCCCCCCAGGTGGTAATTAGCTGGGTCAGAGGCACAGGCACTCCTCCAAGCTGCCAGCCTTTCTGTCTCCAAAGCATCTTCCTGACTTCAGTCACAAGAGCCCAAAGAGAAAGAAATGTGTGTCACCAAACTAAGTCCAGGAGTAGCCCCTACATGGTCTGGGGGCCTCAGGCCACCAGGTTTGCCATACAGGACCCTACTTTTCTTCCACAAGTGAATTACTTAACAAACACTTACTTACCCAGAACTTAGTGCAGAGTGTTATCCTGAGCGCTTTGCAGATGCAAGCTGATATCCAGGAGGCAAGGGAGGCATGGTGATGATCTGAAACTCAGAAATGAAGAGACTGAGCTAGGTTAGCTAAAGCATTACTCAAGTTTACCCAGCCAGTAGATGGGGAGACTTAACTCCAAACCCAAACCCGTAGGCTCCAGGTTCCTGTGTGAGACTGGTTGGCATAGCTGGGGAGGTGAGGAGCAGGGCGAAGAGGGAGGGAAGGAGAGAGAGGAGGAAGGTGCTCAGTGCACAGGCTAAGGTCAGCCCAGAGGCCTTGAGGGGACTCGGGGGACTGTTCTCTCCCTCCCTGCACCCCATGAAGATACCCAGTCTATCAGCTGCCCTTTCATATGTGTGCCTGCTTATGAGTCATGGCCCAGGGACACTGCCACTGTGGCAGCATGCAAACCTTGCCAAGAGACTGAGAACGCTTTCTGGAGCGGTGTGTGAGTGTGTGTGCGTGTGCATGTGCGTGTGCGTGTGTGTGTGTGTGTGTGTGTGTTTATGAAAGGTACAGAGAGGAGTGGAGGCAGGCAGGCAGGCAGGAAGAGAGAGGGAAGGAAGAAGGAGTTTCTTTATTTTATTTAGTTGTTCGTCTTGCTTGCTGGGATGTATCTGGACCCCTACACCACTAGCCACGAGGGCATAGCTCTAGAGTGTTCTTAAGATTGAGTCGTCATAGTCAAACATGACCTCTGGTTGTGAGGGTGAGGTTGAGATGGGGATGGGATGATAGCAATGCTAGATAAGTACAGAATGACCAGTTAAATGCAAATTTTATTTTATCTTTTATTTAATTTTATTGAAGGAACATTGCATCATAAAACTATATAGGTTTCAGGTGTGCATCATTTTAAATCAACATCTGCATATAATATGTTGAGCTCACCTCCACCATTTTGGTTCTTCCTTCACCATAGAATTCATTCCCTTCAGCTTAACAACAAATTATTTTTTAGTACAAGCTAAGTCCCATACTATCTATGAGACATACACTAAAAAAAAAAAAGTCCTTCTCTAAACTCAAATAGAACGGGAAATTCTATATTTTTATCTCTAAGTCTGAAAACCCTAACTCTAGGCTTCTGAAAATCTTTATATGCTGGGTAGGTTACCGCCAAGAGGGATGGCGGTTCTGCCATGAAGCCCATGGAAGTGATTTTCTTTCCTTTTAGAACCATGTTGCTGAACCCTCTGGGGAAACAAGAAATCAACTCCTGTGCTAAAAAAGAGGCATTTTGCAGAGCCCAGACAGGAGGCTGATGGCTGTGCTGGAGCACAGGAGCACAATCAAAATATATTCACCGTCACACTGTGCCGGCCCCTGGGCTTGCATCCCATGCATTGCGTGGAGCCCCGAGTCCCCAAACTTTTTATTTTGAAAAACTTCAAAGCTATTGAAATGCTGCAAAGCAGGTACAAGGAGAATTCATTGGGTCACATCTGTCTTTTTCAGTGTGTGTGTGTGTACACATTGTCTGATAAAACATTTGAGAGTTTGCAGTAGATATTGAGAGGTGTCGTCCCTAAATTCTTGAGCACGTGTCTCCTAAGAACAGGTGCAGTCTCCTCCACAGTCACAGAACCACGAACACAGTTTTGAAATGTGACATTAATACCATACTGTTAACTCATAGAAAGTTCACATTCCAGTTTCCTTCAGTTGTCTCAATAATGTGTATCTCTCTCTCTGTATATATAAACACACACATACATATAACATTTATATATATGTATGTATGTAGATGTACAGACACACATATATAAACACATAAATATACATTTGTGATACTATATATTAGTGGAGCATTAAGTTTACGTATTTGTATATATATAGAGATACATACACATTACTGGAACCATTGGAGGAATTTGATTGTGGACTTTATGCATGTATATATTATTGATAGTTACTATTAATGTATTAATATTTATTATTAACATATTATTAAGTATTTGAACCCAACCCTGACTCCCAAAATTGCTTCCTTTCCTTTACATTGCTAAATTCTGTCTTCAGGAGATAATTCTGACAGAGCAAGACTGTGTTTGGAACCTGAGACCTATTCCAGAAGGTAAGAAACAGTTTCATGGAAATATACCTGATTTTAAGAACAAAGTTAATCAAGTTAGCTAGGGAGGCTGTGTAGGGTCAAGGTGAGACATGAAGTTGCATAGACCCAGGTTCCAATTTGGATTCTTCTTTTTCCCAGGTATGTTCCCATTATCTTCTAGAATCTTCACTCTCCCACCTGCAACATGAGCACTTTGAGAGTGACATTACCAGTTTACTGTGGGACTCTACTGAATATTCCCATTACAGTCAGCTTAGAGCTGAACTGACACATGCCGGGCACTCAGTGATTGGTAGCAGCTGCCACAGTCAGGAGATGATGGGAGCTGCTGCCGGAGGGTCTCTACAGACAGACCCAAGGCAAAGAGCTGCTGCTGCAGTTGTCAGTCTGAAGAGCAATCTCCTTCACCAACTTTCAATGTTCTTGCAGGTGAGTTCAACCACAAGTGAAGGAACACAGTTGCAGGGCACTTAGAGATTCAGCTTGCGTGGCTGGAGGCCAGCGAGATGAGCCCTCTTCTTAACTGTGCTCTCTTCAGGAGAAGCAGTGAGAAAGGAAGTTCAGGTGTGCTCTCCTGCTGGGAGGAGTCTGCTGTCCACGCTCACCAAGTGGCAGAAAGGGACCAAGGACCCTTTTCCAAGTTCCCAGTGTGATCAATAATCCCTAAGCAACTGGGAGCCCTGGGGAAGTAGGAGTGGGTTGAGGCTGCTGACATGAAAGCCAGCTGTTAAGGCTGAATGTGCTCCCCTTAAAATATTGATGTGCAAGCCCTAAGCCCCAGTGCTTCAGATTGTGACAGTCTTTGAAGATAGCGTCTTTAAACAGATGATTAAGTTAAAATGAGCCCTTGAGCATGGGCCTTAATCCAATCTGATATATCCTTACAAGCAGAGGAGCTCAGGACACAGACAGACCAGAGTGCACACGCAGAGGGAAGACCATGTGAAGACACTGGGAGAGGACCACCATCTATACGTCAAGGGGAGGGGCCTCAGGGGAGATCACAGCAGCCAGCACCTAATCTGGAATCTCCAATATTGTGAGACCGTACATTTCAGTCTGTGATACTTTATTATGGCATCTGGAGCAAACTGACATACAAACCCTCACATTCCCAGAGGCAGGGTAACCGTGTACAGAGAAAGACAACCAGCTAAAGCTTGGGCATCACCTTCAGGAGGGGAGTGAAGAGGGGTGGGCGGGGACAGAGCAGCAGGGCCCCAGATCCAGACTCAGAATCCTAAGTTATTACCACCCTCAGCCCTACCAAGTCCCCACTGGACCAAGGCAGGAGATAGACTATTTGGTCCAACCAAGGGGTTATCTCTGAAATGAGCATGTATATTTGCCAACGCTTAAGATCTCTCTCTTCTTCTAAAATTCTAGGATTCCTGCAGCAGTACAAGAGGGGTGGTTGGCTCAGCTGAGTGGCTTCGTCTGTTGATGAAGGCTGCACCGCTTTAAATGCTCCATAATTTCCGTGGAGAAACCGGCATGTGCTGTGCCCCAGCCAAAGAACTGGGGAAGCAGAACCAGGCTCAGCATATGGTGTGAATCGACTTTTTCTTTCTCCGTGAGGAAGGCTGCTTGACAACTCAGGGTGACACACCAGGGTCGACCTCAGGGTAACTGTTCCACTGGATGCAGGGCCGGTCTAACTGTGTGACACTGGCAATGGGGAGTGACCTCTTCTTTGTTGTAGAAAGTTGCAGGGCATCCGGGGACACTGAGAGTTGGCCTCTCCAGGGACGCTGCCAGGCCACACAGGGAGCCAGAGTGTGAAAAAGCTGCTAGGAGATGGGACAGCCTGCCGCAGTGAGCTAGAGCAATGCCTCAAACACACGCACACACACACACGCACGTACGCACGCACGCACACACGCACACACGTACACGCTCACGCATGCTCATGCAGGGACCCGCTCCTGCCACCCCTGCTGGGGCTGCAGTTATGGGATCCCAGCCTCCTGATCACTTCTACTCCAATTGGGGAGAGGCGCTACTGGGTCCCCGACCAGGGAGCACTCTCTGACCTCACTCCAATCTGCTCCGCGCCAAGGACAACAGTCTCAGGGTTACCGGGGCAGCAGCTTCAGAACAATTTTTCTGCAATTCTCTGGAAAGTAATAAGCAAGTTGCCAAGTTTCAAAAGATACATGAAATCATATGTGCGTCAGATCATCTTTCTGAAACCTGCTTTGCTATTTTTTCTCTCACTTGTCTCATCCTCCTGTGTCAAAGCGCTGTGACCTGGACAGAATTATTCCTCTCAAGGGAAGGTCAGGAAAATGAGTCACTGAGCAATACCTTGGCTTATCTCCTGACACAGGGCACGACACAGCCTGAATATGGCTCAGATTGCATCTCCAAATCCTAGCATCAAGGTCTCAACTCCTAGGAGATAGAGCTTTGACCTAGTTTATCTGAATATTTTACTTTTTCTTATTTTTAATTTTATTATCCAAAATATTTTCTCATATAAAAGTTTAAAACACATTGTATATTATTTTGTGTTATAATCCAAAATGTTTTATCTGTCCCATCTGACAAATTGATTTTAATTGCTCCACTCATTGAGATATTATTTTCCACTTTCTCCTGTGCTTTTGACATGCATCTGGATGGGGCCACTGAACGCACTGAAACAGCAGAAATAAATAGCTCTGAGATGTGACAGCATCTGTATTTGCTCAAGAGTGAGTGGTGAAGATCTGCATTTCATTTCGACAGTTTTTCATCAGACAGATGGTAAACCCTGCTAGGTGACTTTTATTTAAAAAGTCAGTCATGCCAACTTCAAAACTTAAAGGCACATGAAGACAGACTTCCCACTCTCCACAGGAACAAGGGCACTCTCATTCCTGAGGGTGTCATCACATTGATATTTGAAGGCTCAGCTAAATTTGTCAGAGAGATTGAAGTTTCTGGCAGGAAATGTAGCCAAACATGGTGGACACCAGAGGTTCCAATTCACCCCCGGCCTTCAGAGTTAAAGGCTGCAGGTAAAACCATGTGGGGGTCGAGAGTCCAAAATTGTCTTTCCCCTCCCCCCTCCTTTTATTAATACTCTTGCCAGGTACACCAGCTACTGGTGTCCCGGGTGGGTCATTGACAAGTGGGCATCTTTCTTCCCAGCACTTCATTTTTCCTTTTAGTTCCCTGATTAGGCCTCAGATGAGTAGACGTGCCTGCAAGCTTTCGAGTAGACGTGCCTGCAAGCTTTCAGTGTCTCAGAGACAAGAATGAGAAGAGGGAGGGCAATATTGGAGATGACAAGCACCCTCTCCCCACCTGGGGACTCTTGAGGTTGGAAAATGCAGCAGAATTCAGTAGAGAACAGAGCCTTGTGCACATGTTTAACTTAATGCGCTAAATTCTTTGTGCTCAGTGACTTGAGATGAGGGGAGGGAAAGAAGAAGCAGGAAATGTATTTTGTATAAAACCCTTCTTCATACACCCTGCCATATTGTTTGTGTCATTAAACCTTTATATATGAGTATCGCTCTACAGGTTTATGTACACAAATCGCATAGCCCGCCATCTACTTTAGGATGATATAGGGGAGTTTGAATAGTAATTTTACATGTACCCAATCTTTACCTCACATACTGACTTTCGGAATTAATCTCCTGAAAATATGCAACACCATGTTTTAAAATTAGCTGTGTTCATTAGCAGGACTGTTAACTTGCAAATGATTAAACTGAATAATAGCTATCGGGATCCAAGGGCTTGAGTCACAGGCATCAAAGAAGAAAAAGAGAGAAGAGTAAGTGGCGGCCTGAGACAGATCAGTAGAAGCTGGAGTGAAGTCACAACTGCTCTCCAAGGAATAAAGAGCTCAGAGGGAGTGCTGTCTCCACCAGGGCAGTAATGAAAAACAGAGAGCACAGCAGTATCGAGGACGAACTCAGAGTCTAAAACAGACTGCTCCTATACCCACTTCTCGACATCCTTGTCATCATCGTTGCCATCGTCAACATTTACTGAGTAACTTCTCACGCCTGACAGAAAATACCATGAGCCAGTGTCCAGGGTAAGTGTTGTTTGATTTCAAGGAACTAAGCAGCTCAACTCACAAGTGAATTTATTACAGAAAATCTGCAGAAGTACAGCCAGACCATCAGGCAGACGACACTGCTTCTTTGAAGCCACAGCATCTCTCACCTCTGATTGCTGGTCCCCTCTCCGCAGACTTGCTTCTCTGCTCACCGTCCACCCACCACAGTCCGCATGACCCATCCCAAAACGGAGGCTTCAGCCGCCCAAACCAGATGACCACCCAATTTCACAGATCACCACCAAGTGAGTCCTGCTTTTAGCTGAAACTCCTCAACAAAAGAGTAAGGGGAGGGGTAAACAGGAAAAGGCCCCCTGTAAGTCAGAGTTAAGGGTATATGTTTCAACAGCGGTCACCTGTCTCCCCCTGCAAATAGGGGGAGAATGTCAAAGTTAGCCCAGAAGGGCTTGGCTGGGCAATAGCCCCACACTGCCACAAAGCCAGGAATGGAGGAATTTAGGGAATAAACGCAAGTGCCCGAGACTAAAGACACTCTTGGATACCTCTTTAAATGAACAAATATGTATTCTCTGCTTGTTCAATAATAATAGCTAATATTTATTGACTTGTTCCTCAGCACAAGCACCCCTACTTTTTCATCTTTTCCCATGTTCTAAGTATTGTGTACTAATAAGCTTTATTGCATTTAGTCCTTGCAACCCTATAAGGTAAGTACTACTATTATCCCCAATGTACAGATGAGGAAACTGAGGTTCAGAGAGACTAATAAACTTGTCCACATTTACAGAGTCAATAAGTAGCAGAGCAGGAACATAGACCTGGAGTCCAGTTACCTAACTGCAAACCTCTTAATAGTGTTTCCTTTTATTTGACCTAATCTCTTCGAGGACTTAAATGCCCAAGAATAAATAAGTTTTACAGTTTTTTCACAGTATTCTCTTAAAAGTTCCTCAAAGGATATTTTATCATTTATATACTAGTTCCTCTAATGCTCAGTGTCACACAGTTCTTTATAACATTTAACCTAAATGTCCAAAAGACATTTCAAACTTATATCGTCCATATCCTTAAGAAGCAATTACTTGAGCATCTGATTGGGACAGACACCTGGCTGGGGCCAGAGGCTACAGAGGCGGGAAGATCAGACCTCTCATGGCTGTATGATATGCTTTCAGACATCAAAAGCATTGATTTTCCTGCCTGCCCCCATTTCTACAAGAGAAATCATACTGTCCCTTCTGTTCTTCCAACAGTCACTTAACAATTTTTATTTGCCTTTTCTGGATTTTCTTCAAACCCCTTCTTGTTCTCTTCATCTTACTTGAGAGGTGAGGCCCGAAAGAAAATAAACCTCTAAGAGGCCTGACGGAGGCTGTTCAGAGTGGGAGGGTCACCTCGTGCTTCCCTCATGCGTGGTACTTGTTTATGAATTCCAAGGCTGTGATTGCCCTTTTCTTAATAAGAGCAAAACACAACTGACTTCATGTTCAGCTTGCACACTACTATGGCCCCCAATTCCTTTTCTTCCATACTTGTCCATTGCCAGCTCTTCCCAGGCCTGTTTTTATGGCCTTATTTTCATCCCCACATAAATTTACAGTCCTGTCTCCATTATGCTACATTCTGTTTTCTATCATTCGCCTTCATCAACTGGCAAGAAACACTTTCCATTGTTCTCTTTTCTTTTGTGTCATAGACTCAGCATTTTGAGAGATTTTTAGAAATAATTTGTTCTCTCAAGTCCTTTTTCTTAGTTGGGACTCATGGGTGTCTATTTCATTTTTAAGAAGTGGCAAGGATGGAAATACCACAATTTCTTTTCAGTTTAATGGGTGAGCAGTTTTAGAAAGGAAAATCTGTGAGGTGCCAATAGCGCTGGCTTCACTGCTTTAAACACATTTATTTCTTAAAATGTCCTAGTAATATGAGTTTGATCATTATCATTTTACAGTTGAGGAGGCAAAAGAGCTGAGAGATTTGTCTCTAGCATGAGGTCACAATGTTAATAAGAGATCGAGTAGGAATTTAAACCCATTCCTGGCAGCCTCCAAAGTCCTTGCTTTTTAATCCTTTTCTACAGTTACTCTTTCTGTCAAAACATTTCTCTTTGCCAGACTTAGGTTTTTATCCTAATTCTGTCATCAACCTGTCATTAGATGTGTAGGGTAAATCATTCTACCTCAGATTTGTTTTCTTGTCTTGTAAATAAGGATAATAATATTCATCTTTCTTGCCTCACAGGTAAAAACCCATGTAAAAGGACTTTGGGAACTAGATAGCCTGAACGAGTGCAAGTTGTCATTGCAGTTATTATTAGTAATCTTCAGCACTATCCAATATGGAGCTCAGAAGATTTGCTCCTGAGGTTTTGAGGCTCCTCATATGGACAAAGAAATGACTTTGAAGTAAAAGATTTATAACTCCCCAAGGACACTCCTATGTCCGTATATCTGTTAGGATGTTTTCAGCCTCCAGTAACAGAACCCTGACTCAACTGCCACGAACAACCAAGAAGTTATTAACGTAGCAAGAAGTTCCCATGTAGGGCAATACCGAGCTTAGTTAAATCATGGGTCGTCAGTGAGCACAGTTCCTCCCATCTTTCAGCTCTGTTCTCCTCAGCAGGTTGTCTTGTATCTAAGCTAGTTTCTTTCATGGAAGCAAGATGGCAGACTCTGGGATCACATACAAATATCTATAACCAGCAGAAGAAGCCGAAAGGGCCTGTCATTTCCTAGTAGTCTCATTTTATAAGCAAAAAAAAAAAAAAATTTTGCCAGGTGCCCCCTCACCCAACAAACATTCCTTCATATCTTACTGGGAAAAAATTGTACCACATGCTCTTGCCTAAATTAATGCTCAGAAGGGATCTATGTTGGCCATGGCTGTCTTACTGACGTGCAACACTGTGGGAGGGAGAGCAGATTATCCAAATAAAACCAGGGTTTTGTTAACAAGATTAAAAGAGATAATAACTGTTGGTAGGCAACCACCAATGCCTGCTCTGGAAAATGAATGAAATCAATTAGCTATTGATTCTAATTCCTCTAAATCTCAGAGGATCTTTAAAAGAGAAGAAAGTGCAATGTTCTTCCTACCCTCACCATCATTTTCATTTATTTTCAAGCCAGTTCTAGTTTAAAGTATTATATTTCATTTCATATTCACAGATCTTTCTCCTGCCTCCCTGGGTCTCTCACTTTCTCTTTATTTTGGATACAACTTGTGCTAATCAGTGCCAGAACTCTGAAGGGTTGATTAACATTTTCTTTTTTAGGCTTTCCCGAGTGAACCAGAGAGAAGGACTCTAGGATGGAAAGGATCTTCAAGTCGCCTTAATTAAACTAAGCTTCAAGTTTCTCTGTCTTCTTTCCAAATAACATCGCCCTCAATAAGACAAATGTCTACAACGCTGCCGCTGTTATTACCTTCCCAACAGATTCAGCCTCTAATGAACAATATCCTTCCTGTATTCCAGAAAAAGGAGATACTTGTTCTGGAGGTGCAGCATAGAATTACATAGTGTGCGGGCATTTCTGGATTTAGTTCATGGTCTGTGAATCGCAGCGATGGGTACACTCCAGGAGAAAGGCACACATCGTCCAGATGAAACTCAAAGTTAATTATATAAGAACAGGTCATCACTATTCAGAAGTAATTATCATGTTGTACACCCATAGATACCGAGTCTCAACTCAAGAATATTTTTAGCTTCAGAGTCCACTGGCTTTCCTGATTTTCTCTCCCCCTATTTACCCTAAAATTAACATTAATCAACATTTGGCTCCCAACATAGCATGCTTCTACCGTGGAATTATAACAAGTTTCCTTTTTTTTTTTTTTAAGTTTGACCTTAAGTATCCAGCTTCTAAATCTGAGTCAAGATCAGTATTTGCAGTGGTGGGTTAATCAGACTTTGGGACCCTTGGACACTAAAAAAAGACCCTTCATCCTATGGGATAACAGACACAGAGATTACCATAGCCCATACTAAAAAGAGAGTCTTCCAATGGAACTGAGGGAAATATATTAAGACTTTGTACTATAGGGAAATTATATGTCATAAAAGCAATAATATTTCAATCATTGCCACTTAGAGACCACCAAAATAGTTATAAGCAGAAACAGACAAGCTTGGGTATCCAGTGATTTTCTAAACATTTTAAAAGCCACACTGAAACCTCAAACTGGATGTCAGTGTTTGGCTTTCTGATGCTGTTTCTTGGGACCATAGTTAGAGGAATCTCAAAACACTGGCATGAAAAACACTTTTTCTCACTCTGACCAAGAGGGAAACAGAGATGTTCTATGACCTCTACCATTGTGTGGAGGTCACTCTTCCCTACACCAAAAAATAAATCTGTTAATGAAATTGGCTCCGTGGTGCCCTGGGGGCACAGGGTTAGGAAAATAACAATGAAGTGGTGTCTTTATAATGAGAAACGAACCCTTTTGGAACTTGTTCGCAAGATGTAGCATTATTAGGAATTTTAAACCTCTGGAATTTCTTTCAGATTAATTTAACTTTAAAGAAATATATATGTCGAACACTAATATACTATTTGCAGACTTATTTCCCTCTCTCGCTGTCCAAATTTATTGACATACCTTTGGCATATAGAGTGTTGTGTGAGTTTCAGGTGCACAAGGAAATGATTTCACATGTGCACATACTGTGAAAGGATCTCCACAAAAGATTAGTCACAATTTTTCCCCTTGTGATGAAAACTTAAGATCTTTTGTCTAGCAACTTTCAAATATGCAATACAGTGTTGGTAACTATTGTCACTCCGCCATATATCCCACCCCCCAGGACTTACACCTAACTGGAAATTTGTACCTTTCCACTCACCCTTTTCATTCACCATTGGATGCCTTTTGAATCAAGAAAGAACCTACACACTCATGAAGTGATTTATTACTTTCAAAACACTTTCCACACTTATTAACTCATTTGAGCCCCATACCCTATAGGACAGACAAGACAGGTTTTTATTATTGTCATTATTTTTTGCATCTACTTATCTTACTACATTATTCTATGAAGATCATGTACTTTTTTTATTATTATTTTAAAATTGGTAAAACTGAAGCTCAAAAAGGTTAAGTGCAACTCACCCAAGACCAGCATGGGGAACTGTATATACCAGTTTGGCTGGGACAGTCCCAGGTTAAGATCAGAACCCAATCTTCTAAGTCTTTGTCTAAGGATAATTACCTCCATACCTCTAACCTCTAATGGTTCCTGAAACATCAGTCGCTCAGCCAACAAAACAGAGCTCATCCCTCTCCAGGTCACCTGGGGATGATAGAAAGTGATGAATCAAGCTAAACTTTCCTGGGAAGAAGAACCCCTTCCTGGTGATGGAGATAGTAGCTTTGAGGTAACTCTTTCTCCTGACTCAATATGGCCACTTGAAGAAGTTCTAGGAATGTATCAAGGCTGACTCAATGTGGCCAAAGTGGCCCAGACTGGCCCAAGTTCCAAATGTCAAATACTATTTAAAAATACCAGTACTAATCACTTCTGACTGCACTGATCCACCCAGAATGAATACTCTACCCTTCAACTTCCCTGATCCCAAGCCAGTTTATTCATTTTAGAGCTAAATTCACCTCCTGTTCACACAACCTTATATTATCTTACAGTAAAATATGGAAATCAGACATTGGTGTTCTAAATCTGAGGGAAGTAAAAAAAAAAAAAAAAAAAAAAAAAGTATACATATTAGACTAAAAAGTAAGAGACAGCTCTTGTTAATCACAGAGTCCAGGGATAGAAGTATTGCTTTGAGATCAAAGTCATATTTTAAGATCTTTATTTTAAGATGTAACTATGGCCACACTTAAACTAGCTACATCTTCTACTTTTATGTTCTTATTACAAGGAGAAATAAATAAATAAATAAATGCAGATATTGGACTGTAATTTGAGATCTCAGTAGGGGAAAAAAAAACAGAATTTCAGTATGTTGTTTTAAAAACTCAATTTTAATCCTGAAAATCATATAGTAATATAAAAGATATATAGACAATAAAAAAAAAAAAAACACAATGAGATACCACTTCCCATCCAGAAAGAAATAAAAAAGAAAACAATTGCAATTCTATTTTAAAAACTCAGTGGTCCTTTTTTTTCTTCATTCAGTCAAATAGTGAGCAGTTTCCTCTCTTAATTGTCTCTCCAAGGAGAATGTGGTAAATAACCCAGGGGTGGACCCTGTCTGGCCTCTCATAATATACCTCTTCTTAGTCAAAGTTTGTGTATTTTTAGTCATATTCCTACTCAACATTTGAAAATGAGCTTGTGAATTGTTTATGGGATGATATGGGGCATTATTGCCATTTTGAAAAGGCTAGAACTCTTTTCCTTAGAATTCCCCAAACTTCCAGAGAAGGAGCTTCCTAGGAGAGCTTTCAGGGTCCGCACCTACAGGTGGGGTTTTCTTTGCCCTGACCTCCTCAGTGCTTTGCTTTGCACAAAGGCTGCCCTGTTCTCTTACTGACCTAACTGCCTGCGCAAAGCTCATTGCTTGGCAGCTCCCCCTCATGACCTGGGCTACACTCAAGACAGAGGCAAACGAGCCCCGGCTTGCCTTTCGCTGCAATAAGACAGAGAACTGCACTGCAGTTCAGACTCGACAGTCTACCCCCGAGGGACCCCGAGTGGCCACTTCCATAGGCAAGGGGCTCACCAAAGGGGGCCAGAGTCTCTTAGTGTGAGATTAGCACCACAAAGAGAAGCCTAGATTTAAGCCTAAATTATGTCCTTTACTAGGGTTGGTGACCTGGGGCAAAATTCACTATCAGAGTTGAATGTGACATTCTCAGGCTTGGTTCCCTCGTGATAACATCTATGACTACTCCTGCCAACAGCTATCACTTACTACACACTCATGCCAGTCAGGGGGCTACACGGGGTGCTGTGATCACATTGTCTCAACCACCTTGCGGAGATGACACTGTCATTCCCACTCGGCTGGCACATGGGAAACTGACCCCGGGACACTAAGTCACCACCCACAGTCACCCAGCACGAAAGAGTTGGAACTTGGCATTTGTCTCTAATGTCTCAGACCTCAGATCCAGGGTCTTTACGCTAGAGTACATCACCGTCTCTCAGAGGGTCAGGTAGGATCCATAAAATAATAACATGCTGAGGAAACCCACCTCCTGGTCACAGCTGCCCTTGGTAATCCCCTTTTTTCTGGCTCCATCTTCCTTGCCCACCTCCCCTTGTTGGCTGTCCCCACGGGCCCTGAGTGTTACAGTGAGGCAGGGTATTCTGTGCTCTCCTGTGATGCTCGAGTTAGACACACTGCACACAGGCAGAGGAAGACCACGGTGCCAGACATTCTTTGCGAATAATGATCCCACAGGTCCGTCACAAATGCCAACCACACCGCTCCAGTAAAGATGTGGCTGATTCCTAAGACTTTGTCTCCTCATCTTGTGTTCCAGAAGAGCCAAGCAAACATGCCCTCACCCCATTCCTTTCCCTTAGTCCTTATTATCTCAATTACCATCCCGAAGAGGCTCCACAAATCAAGAAGGGGGGGACCACAATGGTCAACATCATGCTTAATAATAACAATTACATAATTATAGATCTCTCATATAATAATATGTAATTACCCAGTAATTACTATTAAACAGTGCAGTGGTGACCACCGAGGTTCCCAAGCCCTTTAATTATTGTTATCGCTGATAATGAAGCAGATCATTCTCCAACACTGTCTCTGTGCATCACAGACACTCTTCCTCCTGCAAGCTCCTAAATCATCTATTTGTTTATGTTTTCATTCTCGAGCCACGGACACTCAGGAGGGTGAAGGCCTTAACACTCCAGCCAGCCCCTGGTCCTCTAAGCTCAGTATGTGCAAATCTTCTTAATGTTTGCTCTCTCCCTCATCTCCAAGTCCAGACAGTATCTGAAGAAACTCAGCATCTGTGGAGACTGTTGAGAAAATCTTCCATCAAAATAGGTAGAATGACAACAGACCCTAACTTGCCTTGGAATACCCAGAAACAAGTAAATATGGAAAACTCGTGGGTAGAATAAAAGCAAAGGCTTCAGTCATACTGACTTTATAGTCATAGGCAAGTCAGCCTCTCTAATCTGATATGTTGTATGCTCCTGTGGAGACAAATACTAAATTCGATCTTTTCTTTGCTGCATTCCAGACATCGTTTGGGAGGTAAGCGGGTGCAGAGGACACCACAACAGCATAAGAACTGTGTTCTGCAAACTTTCATGCTAAAATTGACACAAGAAAAGTAGATGATTTGGTTAAAGTCTGTACAGCGGACTCCTAAGTGCCACCTCTGACCCTATTTTGCAGACTGGAGGCAGGTCTGCGGAATATGTATCTTGGGGTCTACAAGCTAAAACAAGAGTTTCCTTTCCTGGTTTGAGACTTGACCCCCTTCATTCCTAGGGATACCTGACTTGAAGGGCATTATCCTTAGCCAAAAATCAGGCCCATGTCTATAGCCTAAAAAATTTCTAGTTTGGAGATGAAAGTAAATGAGAACAAGAATTCATGTCCTTAAAATTAAATTCATCACAAATGATTTTTAAAAAAGAGCCAAAGCAAGTGATTTTTGTATTCATCCTGGTAAGCCATAAAAATAATGCTTTTCCAGCTTCATCCACCAACTACCACTAAGAGGCTAATCTTTTCAGCAGATAATCTAAATTACCTCCCAAGCCTGAGGGAATACTGCATGCAGGCGACAGAGCCGGGAATAGAAAATGGTTTGAGGGCTTCACTGCACTCTCCTTGTGCTCCTGGGAGATGACAGGAAGCAGAAACAAGGGCCGCATCCTGCGCGCTGGGTGGGATGCACCCTTGCTCCACCACAAAGGAGGGAAACAGGTAGCTCCTTTCTTTCGTGGGTTTCACGTGTTCGTGCCACCCCGCTTCTCAGTCACAAAGTCAATCTGTGCAGACACGAAATCCTTTACATCTACTCAGCTGGTCACCAAAGCAGCCACTGGCCGTGGCTCTGTGCTCATGGGGCACCTGGGCTGGGCAGATCCCACTGGAGCCTGAGGGTCAAGTCTGGGGCTTGAGGCCTGGAAGACCCTGAGCTCTGCAGCAAGTGAGGACGCACCACTGCTTCAAACCTTCTCCCAGATTTCCCAGGAATCCTGAGCTACATCGGCCTAGTGCGCCCTCTGGGAGTGGTCTCTCTGGGTCAGCTCTCTTAACCCCAAACATGGCATTACCAACACCAGCCCCGAAGCTCTTTTCCTGCTCTAGCAGCTGTACTCCCCCTAGAATGTTCTTGCTCTCTTGTCAACTAACTCCTACTCATCCCAGGGTTTCATCTTGAAAGCAATCTCCTTAGAGAGGCCTTCCCTTCTTCCCATCCCATCCCAGTATGTCCCCAGGCGCCTGACTTGCAAGCTCCCCTTCACTGCACTTCTTTAAATAAATCATGGAAAAGAGAAATAAAACATTATCAATTTTGCTGCCCATTTTTCTCCACTGGATTGTAAACTGGTAGTGTGTTCCCCTCTGTTTACCTGATGCTGGGCATGTTGTCATTTACCAATAATTGTGGACTAAATGAATGAAGTTAGTAAATACAATAATTGGAATATTCAGAGACACATCCTGTGAGTCACCTGCAGAAATCAGCAGAGAGGAACTAACATCGTGCTATACGTAAGGAATCAGACCACCTTGGCATGGTGGAATCAGACCCCAGAACATCTAGCTTCAAACCACAGAGCAGCCCCTCGTCTTCCTTACATGGTCCCACTACGACCAGAAGGGCTGGGCAAGTGGTCCATTGAGGGATCTGAATGGCAGGTCCAGAGACCTGGGTTTCCCAGGCCAGTGCTCACTTCAAATGTGAAGAATAAAGAAATAAAAGAAACCAGAAAACAGTCTTGGAAATGCTAATGTTCTAGCATCCATACTACATCTTTCAGTATCTCTGATAACCAGAGAAATATGGAGGGAAAAAAAGGAAGGAATCCTTTATGAAGCATACATCCCTATTTTTGGTTGAGAAACTACGAGCCCAGAGCTTACATGTGTGTGAACCTCAGAAGTTAGGGAGGTGCTCCAAAATAGCCTCCCTTCCCTCAATAACCTACTGCAAGGGTGCAATTTGCTGTTCTATTTATAGCATTGCCATAACTGTATTTTTAATCTTTACTAAAGCTTAGAGATAAAGTGCTGCCTAAGTTTACCAATTGCTGGATGAAGTTGTACTCTTTTAAACTTCTCTGAAACTCTAGTTCTTTAAAGCCTCAACCTCATTGGCTAGATGTGGCTGATTGGTTCCTGTTATGGAGCTTTTGGAATTTTTTCCCTCTCCCCAACTAAACAACATAAGTGTGGATCCAATGTGTCCCAAAGCCTGCCTTGTGCCAAAACAGCCCTTTCTAGGGATTCTTCACTGATCCCTGAGATTGCTATTTACAGGTCTGAAGAAGAATACGCATCCTTGAAGATGTCGTCTGCCGAGACGTCCCATATGGAGACTGTCTCTTCTCTTCTTTCCTCCATGAGCCTGTGTATTTAAGATAACCCTGATTTGTTCAACAGTAAAACTTCTGCCCACTTCTGGAGAGAAGTGCACAGGAGAGAAGGAAGATAAGGTCCCAGTCAAGAAACAGAAGAACAGAACGGTGTTCTCTCAGATCCAGCTGTGTGAAACTAGTGACAGATTTCAAAGACTGAATTATCTCAGTCTCCAGCAGATGCAAGAACTTTCCAGCATCCTGAACCTTAGCTGCAAACAGGTTAAGACCTGGTTCCAGAATCAGATGATGAAGAGATAGCAGAACAAACAGCTGGCCAAAGCATAGCAACATTTTGACTCAGGTCTCAGCACCTACAGAAAATACCGGCCTCTGTTCCTACCATCAGGGGTGACGTTGAACACTTCTGGAAGCCTTCCAGTGTGGCGCAAACAAACCTGGAATAATCCATCCTGGAGCAGCCAGACCTGGTGCTCTCAAGCCAGGAATGCCAGGCTGGGAGCAATCAGTCTCACTGCTGTGGAGAAGAGTCTCTGCCCCAACCCCACCCCGATGCAATTCCAGCAAAATTCTCTCAGTGATTTAGAGGCCACCTTGGACACTGCAGGGGAAATCTGCAATTAACATAGCAGCCCACTAAGTATTTTAGCATCCAACAAATCCTGAATCTATTCCCAAATTACTGTATGAATAGATAGTCTGAAGAGTATGAAGATGTGTTTATTTATTCAGTCTCAGTTCGGACAGCGACTGTTCGGTTACTTCCTGAAGGATATTTCTTCTTTGAGTTCCGTGTCTCTGCTTGGCTGTCCTGCTTCTCAGTAGGCCTATTGTATCCACCGGGGTGGGAGGGGAAGACTGGCATCTAATCAGACTTTGGTAGCCTTGGCTACTATGGGCAACATGATAAAAATGTCTCTACTACAGGTAACTAGGTAGAACATTGCTTGGATAGCTCTGGCATCTAGAACCCAGATTCTATTCCTAGTCTAACCTGGAAAGTAGTAAATAAAAGTGCAATGATTTATAATGAATGGTTGTTCATATTTTCTTGGATTAGGAGATTTTACTCATTAGAAACCTCAACAGTGAAAGTGAAGTGTTAAGCTGTAATGTGTTTCATGACTATCTCTGCCCCTTTTGCCTTCTAACTATGACCCATAATTTGTTCATTAGCTAACATTTCTAGAAAGATGCTTTGTCTTTTGCTGACTCATGATAACAATAGTACCAGTTTGGCTGGTTGGTTTATAAGTTTAAGTACAAATAAAGGAAACATCTGTTTACCTTTTAAAAAAAGTAAAGCTTCAAGCAACTTCATGCCTCAGATCATCAGTTTATAAGGTGGGGAAGGTCTAACGTGTCCTTCCCTCCCTATCTCTCCACTTGTTAGCTTTGTACTATTTCTTTGGCTCTTGTGTGCTGTGCCTTCTTTAGGGACATTTCCTTTCTTAATTGACTTGCTTCATGAGTAAACACTCAAAAGAGCAAGCCTTCCTTCTCCGGGGCTGCGGGACCCTTGTTACTCAACATTTTGTCTGAACGAACAGCTTCGGCCTCACTGAAGACTAGAAATGTGGTAGTTCAACACCAGTCCAGGCTGTGACTCAGTGTTTGTAACCTAGCATAACAGAAGGTGACTTCTTTGCATGTTAAAGTTTATGAAGCTTCTCTTGAGACCCTTCATGTCAGGCCCTAAAGAGCCCTGGTCCAGGGGCTCCTTCCCAGCTCCACCGACAGAGCCTTCCTTTATATGCTTACTCAGCAACTGGTAGGCTTCTGTGACCCAGCCACCTTCTCTTTGGGATACAAAAGAGTTCAGGGACACTCAGGACACTGAGCTCCCAGGAAAGGAGGGTTTCTGAGGTCCCAGTGGGATCAGCTGCCTTATATGTTTACTAGAATTATGTGAGCTACCATGTGATTTCTAGGTCAAGAGAGTCTCTGCCTACACACATATATGCTGTGTGTGTACGTAGCACATAGTGGCCTACAGGATAGTTAAGATCTCATGGTAACTTTTGTAGAATCCCACACATACTTTCTAATCATCTGTAATGTATTGTGGAGAAAGCAGACAGGTTTGGGAGTTAGATGGACCTGGGTTTTAGCTTGTTTCTGCACAACTAGTGGCTAGACTTTGGGCAAGTTGAAGTCACCTGTGTGAGCTCCACATTCCTCACCTACAGAATGAAGGCAATTCCAGCCCTGCAGGGTAGCTGTGGGGTTATAAATGGGGTAAAATCTGTCTTTACCACAACTCATGGCACTTACCAGGTGCAAAACTACTTGGAATTCTCTGAAAGCAGCATTATCATGATGCACATGGAACACAGGGGTGGGTTTTTTTTTCACTTTCAGATATTTAGCTGTATACAATTCAGTTCTAAATTGATCTCTGTGTTGATTTTTGCATAAAATGGCCGTGATTGCTATTTTAATCCAGATGGCTTCTTGGTCTTCAAATCACCTTTGCAAGTTTCTCTGAAGTGTATGCTTTAGCTATAAATCAATTTGTGCTCATTTCTGGCCACCATCATCAATCCCTCAGGATCTCAGGAAGAAGTTGTTCACCCCTATAGACAGCCCTGTAATTCCTGATCTTCCGTGTTGCTATCTCACTCTAGGGCTATCTCACTCCTGTTCTCAACAGGAACAAACAATCTCAACCTTTTTGGCAATGTCTGGTGTCATTCTTGGTTGTCACAATTGGGATGGGAAGATGCTACCAGCATTTAGTGGGTAGAGGCCAATGATGCTGCAAAGCATCCTTCAAGACACAGGGTATCTCCCCAAAGCAAATCATTTTCCAGTCTATATTCATAGCTAAGAAATGCTGCTATAGATTAAAGGTCATGTGGCATGAACCTCAGCAGCCTCCTTACCATAACACAGGATCTTCCGCTCTTCTCACTGTGTGTCCCATTTCCCTTCACAGGAGCCTGTCAAATGTTCTTAATCCTTTAGGTTCCACTGGGAGCTTCAAACCTTTCTTGAATGGCCTGGCTGCTCATTTCCTGAAGGTTATAGTGTAGTTGCGTTTACCTCAGGGTTGGCATAACTTGAGGGCCAAAGGAGAACTACACAGGAAGGTCTGCACGGGCATTTTGACCTGGCTGCCATCTTAGAGGACAGAAGATGTACGCAAATTTCACACACAAGCCCTAGTGCATCCCTGGTCCTTTCTGTCTTTTCTTTTTCGTAGTTGTTCTCAGGGATCTGAGCCCTGGACCTTATCCTGGGTCAGTCTGCACAGCTGCCACAGGTAGCTGAGCTCTCTCTGACATTGACGGCACTGTCCTTCCCACCAGTCGTCTTCTGCTGTCAAACTCATAGCCTCGGTTCTCACAGGATCTCCCTTGTAGCTCTCACTGGATATGTGTTAGTTCAAACTTATCCCACTGAATCTACCAAGTGTCTCTGCTCACATCCCAGTTTCTCTAGGATATCTGCCATCAGCTTTGCAGCTACTTAAAATTTTACACCATTAGTTCAGATATTGGATTTCCAGGAGAAGATGGCCTTTTCCCCAGGTACATCTAATCTCTAGCTTTAAAAAAAAAAATGGACACATATCTATTCATCCCAAAAGCTGAACTGAAGAATACATAGACAAAACAAAGATAAAACCATCCGTGCATAATTAAAATGTGTGAAAGTATATTTGAAATCACATGCATAAAAATAAACAAACCATACAGTGAAGACTGGGACTGCCCTGGAGTTGGTTTTACCAGTTCTACCCAAGAGGGCACTTTGTGTGGATGGCGAAGACCTGGGACCATTTTGGCTCTTTTCCTTCTAGTTGCACATTGAAGGTCCCTCACAAAGCATCATCCTTCTCCTAAAGGCTTATGGGACACCATGGAGGCCACAGGTGACGCATTCAGAGCAGAGGCTCCTACACACAGGCCCACTCCTTTTAATAACTGTGTTCTCAGTGCTTCTTTCTGTTTCCTAGTTTCACTTCCATTTTTTTTCTTGTTTACAGGGCTTGTAAACACCCGAGCAAAAGCGCCCCACCGCAGATCCTTAGGGAAAGGCAACTTTGTTTTGATCTACCTCTGAGATCACTAGAGATCTTTGCCTTCTTTTTTTTTTTCATTGAGGTAACTTTGATTTACACAATAATATAAGCCCATATGTATAGGTTCATCATTCCTGAAATATATGTCAACACACCATGCTCACCACCAATTTACCAAAAGGTCTTCACCAGTGTCCCTTGGCAGATCCTTCGCTACTTCATGGTCATGTTGACAACACTTTTAGTAGGTGAGCATAGTGGGTACTATTACTCTATTTCTTTTTAATTCATTCCTGCAGACTCCACACTTTGTCTGAATAGCCTCTGTGTCTTACAGAAACTGAATCACCACCCCCATCGCCAGCTCCTGGAGTAGAACTGATGAATCTTCTACTCCAGCTAATCTCTTGCCAGTAGTTGGTTCTGGAGCTCAGCCTCCAGCCAGCACCTCATGACATTCTCTTGGTCACAGTCAGCGTTCCTACCCGGACCCAGTCAGACTAAAGCAAAGGATTTGTCTTCCATGAATGAAGAGTCTTCCTCCTCCCCTGTCCCCAGAAAGGTGAGAAAGGGAGCACACAGCCTCCATTTTTGCAGGTCATCATCTATACACCTTTGAGGAGAATCAGTTGAAGAATGAAATCAACCTGAGGGCATCAAGTGATACAAACAACTGGGTCCTTGATGACAGAGTCATTGAATCAATGAATTCTGGAGTATAGTTCCCCCTCTTGTTGTGAGAGCACACATCCTGATGGTTCACACCAGGTGCCGTCTTAGAGCCCAGAGCATCTTAACTGATCATTTCTCCCCACAGCTCCCTGGCAGAACTTAGGGCCCTATGAAGGAGATACCACCCTTCTCTCCAAGAAACTAAGATCTCTTCTCTTTTACCTTAAACCACTCCCCAAATATCATCCTAGCCCTCCACAGCAATCAAGAGAAAACTCCTCCTTCCTAAAAGATTAGAAATTGTTATACTGCAACTCAAGACTCTCAACAAAGCCTCCTGGGACCCCTACCACTGAGTTGCTCTCATCTTCCTTCTCCTATCCCTTCCTGCATTCGTCAGTCAAGCCTCTTTCCCTCTTGATCTCTGTGAAGGCTTTATTGACCATACTTACACCGTTTGCCCAGCATGGCTTCAGGTACAAGTGTTTATGATGCCCGTGACAAGTACTTGCTAATCTTTCAGAAGCCACTGGGTATACAGAATCCTGCAGTTTATCTGGATGATCAAACTATTTCATTTTTTTTTTAATTCTCCTTAGTTGGCACCAGTGTCTTAGAACAGAATTTGGACCTGTGATTTGCCTGAAAAGAAAGAGCTGACAGGGCTTGCAAATGGCAATGCATCAGTTCCACCTCAAGGAAATCAACAGGGAGAAGCTAATGAAACGGAACAGTTCTCATATTAACCAGTTAGCTATTCAGCCTAGGACAGATGTGGAAAATAAGCCCATATGAGACAAATTCATTAAAGTGAAATTATCCATTCAACACCTTGATATCTGAGCAGACTGATGTTTCAAAATTATTATAATTATGATCATGGGGATAAAGAGAGCCAAACTTTCAAAAGACGACTTGAAAAAAAATTAAAAATTCTAGTACTACCCTGTGAGATGAAAATAATGAGCTGGTCACAGATCCCCAGGATATCAGCAATTGCTCTAAATCCTTCTTGATGAGGAATCTGTGACTCTGAACTCAACATTAATTCAAATGCAAATAATATCTCTTCCCCCTGAGAATCATTATTCCTGATTCGGCAGGCAGTTTAATGGGAAACCTGCAGGTGCACTGCAGACTGAACCGGGGAAGTGGTTCCAGCCTCAGATAAAAGCTTCGACTCTTAAAGATATGCAAGCTGAAAGTCAGAGCCCAAAGAGTCTGAGCCCCCTCAGTGCCTCTGAGGCTGGACCAGGGCAAAACACGAGTCTCAGAAGTGTGTAGACGACATGACATCAGTATTGAGTACTGAGAGCTCAATAAATTTTACTATGTAATGTTTCATACATGTATATATATATATATATATATATATGTATTAGGACTTGTAACCTCTGTGTGCGTGGTAGTGCATAGTGCAGAGGAAAGGAAGAGGGAATCATATTTTCAAGGATAGAATAGGAAGGAGCAAGGTATTTTGGTTAGAAGAGATTACTTTCTTGGCAATCTTACGGCATAGTAGAAATGTGATGTTAAACCTCAGTGCAACCTGTGACCCAGGATGACCAATGAGAAATACATCAGGCACATGGATGCAATTCTCAAATGAAAAGTCTGGCATCGTGTTTCTGAGGAAGGAGGAATGAGATGGTTTAACCAAGGTGAGAAGCTATCATGTGTGGGAATCAGCTTTCAGCATCTAAGGACACCGGTCACTTTAATATGGAACAAAGCAGAGCCATATTATGTTCCAGAATTACACACAGACACAGCATGTCAGGTCTATGAGCTGGGCTTGTCTAATAAACACAAACAATAGTCCTTGGTTTTTAGTCTTGCAGTGTCATAGGCCTTGCCAGGTATTAATTTTCAATTTTTTAAGCCACAACAGAAAAAGTGACACCTATTTATTCAAAGAACAGAGTTGTAGGAAATGTACTGGCTTAGCAAATGGGTGTTAGTATATGTTTGGCTTGTTCTACAGCATAAATCTAACTTATATAAATCTATAAATAAATCTATAAATCTATAATTATGTATAGAAAAAACATGGAGAAGTAAATCAGGAAAAATATTTGGCTAAAACAATCCTGCAGCAAACCTGAAATTTTTATTTAAATACAAATAGCCAACCTTAAATTTTGGTTTCTGGGGTTTTTTTCTATTATTATAGTTTAGAAGATACACATTGAGTTTCTTAAGTTGAGACTTGCATTTTCTATGAAAGCTTTTGCCTATTACTTTTTAGAGTCTAGAATTTACCAGCAAAAACTTAAAGGTATTACAAGGTAAGTGAGAGTTTAGATATAGTTCTTTCACACAGAACTTTCTTTCATTTACTTCAGGGCAAATGAGTTTTAAAGCACCTACACAGTAAATACTAATCATTGCATTTTTCCATGTCCTGTGGATCTGTCATTGTCAAAGGTTACAACTTCATTATGCTAATCTTAGAGTGTGATTAGAATTCTGTATTTACTAAAGTCATTGTATGTTCAAGGACAGCATTTAAAGCAAAAATTTTTAAATGTATACGAGAAAGGAAGGAAAAAGAATATGTCTCCTTCACCTTTAGTGTTGGGGAAAATGGCTAGAAAAACATTTGCAATAGTTTATTCCCTTGCTTCTGGGTCAATTTAATCTCAAGGTTCTTCTACCCCGTTATCGGTTTCAAAACATAAATTGGATGAAGAAGGAGATCACAGCTCCTTATTCATCAAGGACACATCTCTCTCTTACTTCAGCCTGCTGGCAATGTATTTCAGTTTCTCTTTGTGCCTTTCGTGTAAAGGTGAAGGAAATTTAGAATTATGCGTCTATCATTTGCTGATGTTTCTGGCTTTCTTGCAATTATAGCATCATTTTGAACAGGATTTCCCTTCTAAGTCTGTTTTATCAGATGGTTGTGTCACGGTACCAGAATCACCGGGATCAGTGGTGACCATCCACCTCCATTCACCCCAGTCATCATGCAGCCCAGAATCCCTCTTTCATAGTCAAGCCAACTTCATCTCAGGAAGAAACAGCAGGCTGAGAACAGGAGAGCATTCCCTACAATGAGAGATGGAAAAAGAAAAGCTGAGTTAGATATCTTTAGACACTTCTTTCTCCTGTTTTCAATGGAAGGCACTTTTCTCCCCCACTTGAATGTCCCCAGAGCTACCACACCACAAACTCCTTCCCATCTTCTCCAATCTGAGGGGAGTCTGCAAGCTGAGGAAGATCCTCTGGTCAGGGAGCTGATTACACACGTTTCAGGAAATTTTTATTTTTACTCTTTGGAAACAGAAAATAGCAAAACCTCAAGAAATCTGTCATCTAGGGGCCCTCCAGAGTGGTCTGTTCATTTCTGTCTGGAAATTAAGGGACACAGATTCCCTGACTCCCTCCACATCAGAGCCATTTGTAACTACATTGTCTCACCGAGCATCTGTTCCGATTGCTCATGTCTGTGGCCTTTGTCCCAATAGTCAAGTAAGAGAATGTGATATTCAGATATCTAAGCCCTGTCCTCTTTTATGAATGCTTCAAAATTCACATAAAGAATAAAGCAGAAGAGAGGTTTAACTTTGAAGTTGAAATGTTCTCCTATGGCAGTCTGCCTAGTAGACAGTTTACTCTAGGTATCTGTGTCTTGCTGAGAAATCTTGAACCACAGTGCACACACCAGCATTGTCTTGTATTGCTCCACCCCTACCTCATGGGGTTTACAGATGCAAACTGCACCATTATGCTTTGTTCCTTCTCAAGCTCCCCTTCCACCTTACATCATCCAATATTACACTGATTGGAGACTTTGCCTGAACCAGGGGTTCTCAGGTTTGAGTGTGTATTGGAATTGCAATTCTCAGCTTCCATCTGCAGGAATCTGATTCAGGAGCTATAAACCAGGTCCTCAGAAATCCGAACGTGGCTGATAGATTGGTTGGTCCTGAAGCAGGAGGAAAGAACAAAACCATATTTGCATACTGGCCTAGGTCAAAGTCACCATTTTTATGTCTGCATTCCCAGAATGGATTCTTTTATTTCCTTCATATTAAGTACTCCATATTAGAGGCTGTCACCAAGCCCCTAAAAATCTTTATGTCTCTTTGAGACTAACAATATAATGCTTTGAATTCCTACAGTTGCTCTTTATTTCAGAAACACTTTTCTTATTCTTATCATATGCCAGATGCTGAGGATATAGGGATAGGAGAGACAGTTCTGGCCCTCATGAGTCTATGACTGTGTTGGGTAAGATGCTCTGTTGAGTTAGAAATTACAATATGGCAGAGGAGTTATGACTATAAAGACACATGCAGGTCGTTATACAAACACAAAAGAGGGTCACTGCCTGAAGCAGAAGGTCAGGAAGCCTTCTGGGAGCTGGTGGCATCAGATCAGGGCTTTGGAGAAGGAAAAGAGAGTAAGCAGGCCAAGAAGATACAGAGAAGAAGAGAGAGTGGTATTTGCAAAAGCTCATTGTCAAGCAGGAAGGCAGCATGGTTAGAGCAGCTGCAAGGAGTTGAATGCAGCCAGAGCATAGGGCACATAGGATGAGAGGTAGGGAAGAGGCTGAAGGGGTAAAGCAGATATAAACCAAGACTAGGAATTTGGAAATGATTCATTAGGTAATTGAGGAGCTGCTGGAAGTTTCAAATATGAATAGAAGATTCAGATGGAGGAAAGACTGGTGTTTAGATTATTTCCTCACATAGTCGGGCTCAAATACCAAAACTTAATAACACCAAGTCTGTGGCTTTGGCACCATGTTCCTTCTTTTAAGCCACAGAGAGTTTAAAGTTTTTATTACACATGGAAATCTGTTGACAATTTTAATCTGATGGCAGTGGCCATGGTGCTGTGACTTCATGATGGCGTCCTTTGCCAGTAGAAACAAAGAAGGTGCTATTGCTGACATGATTCAACTGGGCTTTATTTCCTCATTTTACAAATTCTCTTCCTTTTGTTGAATTTATCTTCTCTTGACAAGCTTCCTGATGGATTCTTCAAGTCATTCTAGGACAATACATTTTCAGATCACAAGTGTGGTTAGCTGTAAACCCCTTAAGAGCCTAAAATTCCTCTGCTACACACCAGCCTCCCTTCCAAGGGCTTCCTCTGTGCTCTCTGTGGCCCGGATGCCATGGCTAGAGCCCCAGGCTGCCACAGAGGTGCCTAAAGTCTACCTTCCACAAGATCGCCCTTCATACAGCTTCATGCCCCATCACTATTTTCCTGATTCTTTATGCTCACATGGCTGAGTTTAACAATCCCTGCCTTTTCTTATGGCTTATGGCTTCCAGACAGTTGTCCTTGATTAATTGTCTTCTAGAGTTTGGCTTGCATTAGCACCACCTGGTGCAAATCTACACTGTGAACTCTTTCAAGCACATGAGCCCATCTCTCCCACCTTTGTCTCCCATGTTTCTAGCTTAGTGATGACACAAGGGTGACCCGTACTGTGCACAGGGCTACTTTTCCGTGTTCTAGAAACTGTGCTGTAATAATCACCACACACGAGAATGCTCCAGATCTTAACAAGAGCTAAAACCAGAACAGATACTGAGCTGATATTTTTATGTGTTCAAGTGTGTGTAAAACATACTATATATGTTCACATATGTATGCTTTGTGTGTATATACCTATCTGTATATATGTATTTGTATGAATGTATTCATGCATGTATGTGTTTGCATTTGTGAGTATATCTATTGTTTAGCATGAACACACACACACATACACATGGTCAACTAATCCCACACAGAAAGTATATCATTGCCCTTTTAGAAGTAAGTAAACTGAGTTATAGAGTGGCTAGATGAATCACAGACGTCTTGACTAGTAAGTGAGTAAGTTCATCTAAAGTCATCTCTCACGTGTAAGTACTCCCTTCTATTGCTCCATCCCTACCCCAAGATGACTCTGATTTTAAAAGATGCAAAGTTTTTCCATTTAGCCTGAGGCTCACTGATAGCTCTATTGGAAAATCACGAAGTGTCTGTATGTGGGGAATGGGGGGACGTTATGGGAAGAAATAATCACAGATTCCTGTGGAGCTATTGTTGTGAAAGAAAAGAAAACACTAAGCAACCAGGGTGGTAGAGAAAAGTTGGTGAACCCAGAAAACAGAACACAGCAATAGCACAGGCTGTCAGAAGCACAGCTCTGTATGTGCTGTTTTTATTCTAACACCTGGATATCCCTTGTTAAGAAATATTAACCTGTAACCTCTGTGAGGAAAGAAATCATCACTATTGTGTTCACAGAGGCATTCCTAGTGTCATCTAATAAGAAGAATACCCAGCATTTATTGATCATCTATGATCATTGTTCATATTTTCTCACCTAATCTTCACAAAACCTTTTTGGTAGGTAATCTTACTAACCCCACTTAATAGGTGAGGAAACTAAGAGGTTGCACAAGTTATTCAGGTCATACATCTAAAAGAGTCAGGGCTGGATGTAGAGCTGCTTTCCACCAGTGTGATACACCACTTTCCATGGCATGTAAGCTGGCCATTCCATAAGTGTCTATTGAATAAAATAACAACTAAAGAAGGAGTGATCAACCAGGCCCAGCCCTGGAGGGAGACAGAGAAGTATGAGCGCTAAAGGGATTTGGGAGTTTGGCAAGTAGAAATTGTTGGTGGCCCAGAGGGCAAGGTAGAAGACTTCTCCTTGTGACCCCAGGTAAGCGGGGGGCACCAAGGGAGTTGGGGACTGCTGGGTTCATCAATGTACCCCCAGCTCCTGGCACTTTTTCCACTCTCGGGAATGCCTGCCAAAGCAGGTAACCTGACGCCTCTGACCCCGGCTCCCTTCACATCTGTCCCACTGCCCCAGTTAATGAGCAAAGGACATAGTAAGAGTTGAAGCTCTTGAGAGTGACTGAGAAAACGATATCCTCAGCCATACAGAAGCATTGAAGAGAGGAAATGTTGAAGACAGAAACCAGAAACTCTTGGTTTGTAACTTTGAACTGGGGGTGGCGGAGAGGAGACCAGCTTTCATTGGCTGTAGCCACCACATCAAACACAAGCAAAACATGAGAACTTCGAACCACACAAAGGGAGAAAGCACCAACCTCAGGGAGCCTCTTAACACTTAAGAAGCTTCTTGGTAGAGCTGAAGCTTCCCAAGTGAAAAACAAGCACAGTTGTCCGTTTTGGTCTAAATCACTTCAAAAGAGACTCGAAAGCCCAGAAAGATAAAACCCAACCTAGATGTGTACCCCACCCCACTTCCTTGCTGGCATCTTCCACCGCAAGAGTTGTGGGCCCACACTCTGCTGAGCAGCAGGGGCTTGGGAAACAGGGAAGACCCTGGCCCCTCTCTGCGAATGACTGTGATTCTCATATCTTGGGACCTGGGTCCAGATGGTCATCAGGGAGGTGGCACCATGTTTGGTGCCTGTGTGGCCAGCCAGCTGGACCACTGCGCTTAATCACACCCAGCGCCAGGAGGCTGCCGATTTCTGACTCAGATCTCAACGAGGAGAACTGACTTCTCTTACTTCAGAAGGAGATTTGATATTGGGCGAATGCATTTTCTGTGTGTTCCTTTCTTACCATGGAGAGACCTCCCATGAAGAACAAATATGTCTACAAAAAGGGTCCCTCCCCTTGCAGGGAAAATGTGATTCTAGTACTACAACCCTAGGTCCTGGCAGCAGGAAGTTAAAGGAAAGCACCAGAAACAAGGCAATCTACTGGAGTGCAAGCTAGTCCAGACTCCACTAGATTGGCATTACTGGAAGCAAGTCACATGTAGACAGCACAAAGCATTTCAAAGTCACTGACTTTGGCATTCAAGAACATTTTGGCGCTTAGATTTAATTGTGGGTGTATTTGGTATTTCTATAATTCACAACACATTGAGGCCACAGAGTGAGAACCCGAATCAGTAGGAGGCAGAGAGCGGTCCAGTTTTCCCATCCAACTCCTGTTCTCTGAGTGCTTGCCCAGGACGCCACAGTAGGGGGAGACAGCCCAGATTCTCAGCTGATGAAAAGCAGCCCAGGCGCCGGCTTTGAGGGAGTTGACTTGGCTAAGCTCAAAGGTCTCCTGCCTTCTACCAAGAGGGAAAGGAGTGTGGGCAAACTCATAGCCCTTCTTGCTTAGGAGCTGAGCCAGTACAGAGACGTTGTGACTGAAACCAAGAGAGAGTCAGAAACCCCTCGATGCCCCCATGCAAAGTGGGGCCACAGGAGGGGGAAACGCAGAGGCCTCCTGGGTTTTCTGTGAGTCTTGTACTCTGCTCAGATGGGGCAACACAGTCAGCAGCCCCAACAAGCTGTGGAGACCAACAAAAGAAGGGGCCCTCGGTCCTAGGGGCACCACGAGTGGGAGGAAAGAAGAGTCCCGAATTGAAGGTTATGACACTTGAAAGTATTTTACTCACTTCTGAAAATTTCAGGGGATATTGTGTCGACCACAGCAACTACATGCAAGGTGTACATTTGGGAACACAGGAGCAGGGAGATTTGAGAGAAAATAAAGTAGAATGAAGGTACACAAATACACTAGATATTCCTTGAGACGGTGACTTTCCAAGACCAGTCCAATAGTGGTGGCGAAATGGGACAAACTGTCACTCATCCACAGCAGATTATAAATAGAAGGAAAAAGAAGGACAATGCTCATCTACATACTATACAGTAAAAACACCTGTGTAACCCACGTATGGCAGTTTGATGAGGATTAGCGTCCTTTGTTGGTAAAGACTGGCTACTATGACCTGCATTTTTTTGAAATGACGGTGAGTAGATGAAAATCGTTTTCTTTGCCAGTTTACCTGGCCAAATTAAAAGTTGACAATTCTACCTTGAAAGCAATCTTAATGACTTTTTAAACTTCACTTGTCTCTGAAATTGATACATCTAGGAGCTGCTAACTGAGGACTTGGAAATGCCATTTCTTACAAAATTTTGAGCCTCTAGGACTAGTGTGGATTGTTAAGTACTTTTTAGACAGTGGACACCATATGGGTTACAAGGAAAGCCGCTGCTTCGGACATCCTGTGTGCCACGAATCGTACCAGACTCTATTGTAATTTGAGTCATTATACTCACCCAACATCTTCGTATGGTATATATGATTTAACCCATTTTTTTTTTTTTTTCCCAAAAGAGAAACAGAAACTTTATAAGTTGAACAACAAAATGTGTAGTGAGGAAGTCAGTGTTTCAACTGAAGCCCACCTGACTTAGAACCCACAGTGTTCCCTGCCCCATGTCCTCAGAGATTCTTGAGAGGCATCCTCTGCTGGGCCGAAAAGAGATGGTGAACATGACCTCTTCAGTCTTTAATTTTGCAGAGGAGACCAAGTTGCTTAGAGTGAGGTTAGTGACCTGCCCATGGCTTGCTCCGTGAATTAGGTGTTGGAAGCAGGCCACAATTCAGTCTCTCTTTCTGTGTCCCCCTCTCTCTGTGGTTATGCTTTCACAAACATCTTTGCACCCTTCTTCCTACCCTTAGGCCCCCAACACAGGTGGGAAGAGAGCCACCCTTAGCAGCAGCATCTAGGTCCGGTCTGAGGGTGGAAGAGGCCTCCGAAGAGCCTGCCATCTCTGGCTGTGACTCCGAAGTGGCCCAGGGACTCACTCCACACAGCCACTGCTGGAGGTTGATGCCGGGATCTAAGTGGCTCCCTGACAATGGCCTCCACCCAGTTCAGGCCATGCCCTAAGTGAAGGACCACTGGGACAAAAGGGCATTGTGTGGGAGAGAGGAAGAGAGCTGGTGAGGAATGCAGGGCAATTTCTTCCTGCCTTCAAGCTGGCCTCCCCCAGAGCTCTGTGTTTAAGGAAGGAAACTGCACAGAGAGGCTAGACGCCCACCATATATGACAGAGGACCAGAGCTGATTGAGAGTTATTAGATTTCTGGGAAGGATGAAGAGCTTCATTTAGCCTGTATTGTGTCGCTTGATACAATGCCCCCGAGTCCATAGACAACTGCCTATCGCTTCCCTTTGATTCCTTTCAAATGGGGACATTTAAAAAAGAGTCTGATAACATTTTCCTGAAAAGAACCCCCACCTCCTCTTTTTTTCTAAGAAGAGGAATAGAATCATTTGTTTCCAAAGTAGCTGCCTGAGGAGCAGAAACCATTTTAATAGCATCTTCTCTTTGCTGAATTGTGTCTTCATTTTACACTGTGGCTTTATTCTCTGCCCCTTTGACACAGCCAGCTGCCTTTCACATTCCAGCTCAGAAACAGGCTGGCTTCAGGCTGTGACAGGCACCGGCTTCCAAAGCCCTTTCTCTGGATGACTCACATTAGCCTGTGTGAGCCTGGGAGCCCTGCACTGTGATTCCTAGAGCTTTGTTTCCTTTGCAAAGTGCATTTGTGGGTATGGAGCTCCAAGTACAAAAACAATGTCTTCCTAAGCACCCTGTCTTACAATGGAGTGAAATAATTCATTGCACGGTGAAATGTCTGGTTCATATCTCGTTCGGGTTCATCCTGTTATCAATTTGGCAGACAGAGGAAGTGACATCATGGCCCGAACTCTCCTTTGAAATGGTGGGTCCACACCGAGACGCGGGGCGTAGTGCTGTGCTCAGGGCAGGAAGCATCACACTTGGACTAGATTCTGTTCAACTATTTTAGATGTTAAAAAAATAAAAATAAAAAGAGGTTGGGTCACCAGCTTCTTCACTCGAATTTTAAATCCCATGGCTCAAATGATGAAGCAAAACCTTGTGTGAATGTTGCTTTTACCCACGATGGTTACGCTGAAGAGGAGATATGCTTCCCCAAGTGTCTTGAAATTTAATTCCTTTTGTACAAAGCACAAATATGCAGAGAGGGGAAAAAATGCTCCACTTGAGCTGGCTTTCATGTAACCAGCGAAGCAAATCTGTTTAGCACTAGTCACCCGTGTCTCTCGTTGGAGAGTATTCCAGGTCCCCCAGACTGTAGCCTGACTGCTTTTCTCCTTCTGCATAGACGTGCTTTATAAACTGGTTATCATGGGTTTTCTCCCTGAGTGACGGCTCTGGGAACACTCCTTGTGGATCTGAACAGCATGCAAAATCACTTTACTTTTAAGACAAAAGACATTAGCTTCCTGTTGCTGTCTAAGCCATCTCTACCTTCTTCCCTTCTCCTCCTGCCTCTACCCACCGCACCCCTCCTGCCCCTCCTCCCCACGGCACTAAATAAAACGCTTTGAAAATGAAGAGCACAGCTGCCCTTTCTTCCCATTAAAACAATCAAGGATGATGGTGGATTTAATATATTTGATTAGAGAAACTCCAATTTGGTGCCCTTGAATCAGCTCCCTTTGTCTTCAGGCCCCGATGGCCTGGTTTCAGTGGAATGTCCTCTACCGTCCACTGCCAGCTCACTAGGGCTGGGAGAAAAGGCAGGCTCTGAAAGCATTTGCTTGGCATGCTCAGAAACAGGGTATTTGTGCTACAAAAGATGCCAGGCCCACTTCTAACTAATCCAAGGGAGCACCATTTCATTAAATCAGGGTCACTTCCTGGCCACCTTCAGAGTGGAAGCCCCTGTGAATCTGGGGTCCTTTTGAGCAACAGTAATTCTTCATGGTTTGTTTGTTGGTTTGTTGGTTTGTTTTGCCTTCCTAGGTTGATACTCACTGTTAAAATTCAGGTCTGAATTCTGTACGAGCAGTCCAGAAAATTCTGGGTTCTCTACTTGCACAGAAGAAATTCAGAGAATAATAATGACATTTACATAGGGAGTCTCTTGCATCCAAAGAACAAGTGAAAACCTAATAGAAAATATGAATATATGTGATAATTTCCCCACAAGGTGTTATTAAGAGAGCCTAAAATACTGCCCGAATGCTACCTTGCAGGGTGCCTGAAAAGGAGTTGATCTCATGAGGAGTTTTGAGATTTGGAGAATGCTGCCTATTTTCACTTAAAGTTTATGGAAATTGTTATGAAGGCACTCATTAAATATTCAAAATAAATGTGTGCTCAATGAATAAATACAATATTGAATTAAGAGTGAGAATTTAAAGGACTCTGAAAGACATACTGCAAAGTCACAGAGTTGTCTACCATTGCCAAGGTCAGAGACTGGACTTGAGATGGACCAGATCACAAGGACTGTGAAACTCATTTTCTACACTTTTGTGAAGAAAAATGTGCCACTTCTCCTGGTCTCTACCCCAAATGCGCTGCCTAGGCGAGTGGCCGCCCAGCGACTTCTCCCCTGGGGGCTCTGTGGTAGGAAGCCAGCGTCGGGGCCCACAGCCAAGCTGGAAACAGTCTCCAGTTTCTGGGTTCCTCCATCCATACCCCGTCTGTGAGTCAGCCTGTCAACAACATTGAAACGGTACGGACAGGGCTGTGCTAGCCCTAGGGAGAGTGGCACACAGAGGAGGACACCCTGTCCTCGCCGGCCTGGGTGAGCATCAGGCGCATCGTCAGGGCTGGAGGTAGACACTTCACTGAGGTCATCAGTCCTGCACACCTTGCAGGCACTGAGAGCCCAGGCCCCATCAGAGGCCTGGGTGCACGGCAGCTCCGCATCCCCCAACCCTCTGGTCATGAAGCAAGAAAAACGAACATGGCTTCCAGCGCCAGTTTCCCGAGGTGCAGGACAGCCCAGGGAAGGCTTCCAGAAGTTTCAAGCTGGCTGGGGAGAGTCAGCTCCACATCCTCCTCAGAAGGAGACTTTCTCGAACCCAGGAACAGAATCTGGCAGCTAAGACCAGTATAGAAACCCCAAGACGAACACCACCACACAGGGCTGCGTTTTTACCCACCTTTTCCCTGTAAAAACTGAATTTCAAGATGCCTATTAAGTTAAAATTAATATGAAAAGAATGTTGTATCCTATTATGGCATTGTGTTATAATAATGGAATGCTCTCCCCGCCCAATCTGGCTGGCTGTCCCCCAAGCCTTGCCAACAATTATTCAGCGCCTTAGTGTGTGTGTGTGTGTGTGTGTGTGTGTCGCTGTAGGGACAGCCTCCCTGGCCTGAAAGAGACAATGAATGCTTGAAGAGAGAAAGAAGGACACTGTTGACTCACAGCCCTCAGCCACCCCTCATACTCACATACAGACACACACAACCCACAGCCCTTACTCTTACTCTTCTTTCTGAGAACTCACAAGGACCCGCATGAAAGTTGAACACTTCGACCACTGCAGCTATATGAACTGCTCGTTCTTTGACACTACACACAACGGGTTCCAGAAAAAGAAAACAAATTATTCTTTAAACAGTGTGCCACTTTCTGTTTGGAAATTGAAAGTCCAGGGCAAAGCATTTTCCTTGACAAACCAGAGCAGGGGTGCTCATTTCAGGGCTTTTACTTTACTTAGTGACTAGCGCTTGTCCCCTCAAGCATAAGGATTTGACGAAAATTCTCCAGAATTTGCCAATGCAGAGAGAAATTGTAAATGACCCAGGTGGGGGAAAAATTTTGTTTTGAAGACATCAGGCATCTGAAGGATTCTTAAGGAGGCAGCAGTGACAGGTTCTTTTCTGCCTCCTCCAGGGCAGAGAAAGCAGAACGTGAGCTCCAGCTGCAGCATGAGGGTTTGGGGTTGGGCATGAGGAAGGCTTTCCAGACTGAGGAATGTTCAGCGCTGGAATAGATCCCTGAAAGAGGATCCTGAAACACTGCCTAAGAGTGACTTGGTCTGCCTTTACACGCGGGTGAGTAGAACCCTGAGATTCTATCAGAGCTCCTGCTGCTTAGGTGATGATAACAGTGTTTTGTTTTGTTTTGAAATTCCTAGTTGTTAGGTTCCCGTCATTACATCTTTTCCTCAAATCAACTCCCTCAGAATCACCCTATTTGGAGGGAGAGCACGGCTTTTCATTTCCTCTTGACCAATTCCAGTCTCACCAGGCTCTTTCTAATCTTCACTTAGGAAATGCCTCCTAGGGTCACCTCTTCCTTTTTGCCTGTGACACAGAACCACAACTTCTGAGTGTTGAACAATGGCCATTGAAGGGGTGTCTGGCTGAGTTTGTTTTGTTTTTCTTAATAGAAATCACTCAACTACAAGTACATTTACAGCAGCCAGGCCAAAGCCCTTTCACAGGAAGTGATATCAGCAAACCCTGGAAATTTTCAGAGCCGAGAAAGACGGAGACCCAGGAGGAAGTAGCAGCAGATCTCCATGGCTAAAGTATTCTGTGTCCACAGGACATGAGAGGGGAAGCGTTCCTGTCCACAAGAGGAGTGAAACCACAAGGCCAAACGACTTTGTCAAATTCTCAAAAGCAAAATCGGTGAAAAATGACCACCTGTTTTCTGAGGTACTTTGAAGCAACAAGAAGGTTGATGTAGTCCCAGCATTCAACTTCACTCCAGCTTTCATTAGCTATTCCTCCAGGTTGGACAGCCCAATGAGACATTTGGTGTACATCAGCTAAATGTCCCAAACTCTGGGCAACGTGAATCAAAAATAAGTCACAGATGGATTTGTGAGCATGGAAACAGTGTCTTACTCAACCAAGTACCTTCATTGCCTGGTAACATTCCTGTTTCACAGTAGTTAATAGTTAATAAAAGTTGTTGAATCCTTGAACAAATCGATTTCTCTAGGCCTCAAATATCAGAGAATCCAAGCAGGTGAAGAGAAGTAAGGGAGGTATGGGAGGAGTATGTATGTGTGAGTGATGTAGTGGAAGAAAGCTTTGTAGGGTGATGGATAAGTAGGATGTGGTCCTAAGGATTTGGAGCAAATGCAGGCAAAGACTCAATTGCGAATCGACCTGTACTGTAAAGTACCTGTTTTGACAGATGTGCGTAAGGAAGAACCAGTCACTCTCTAAGATAGGGAACCCCAGGACAAGTAAACAAAATGGATGCTCACCAGCACAGTGAAACTCGACGGGTAAACTCAAAGAACATGATCGCCCACACCCTTTTTCTCATAATTGTTTTGGGATTAAGGGAATTCTTCTGGGGATAAGGCCAAAGGCTGAATGCTATACCTTTCTGTGCAGGAGAAGAGCACGCTTGTGTCACATATGTGTCTGTAGATACTTGTTCAGCCCTGCAGAACACCTGTGAGGGGGAACTGGACTAACAATCACTGGAAGCTTTGCTGCTAGTATTATCATCTGCCCGGTGCACTCCCGGTGGTGTGTCTAATAACTGGATTGAGTGGTGATCATAAAGAAATGCTTAATGCTAATAGTTCCATAAAAATGATGGGAAAGAAAAATGTAGATGATGCAAATGAAGTCAAAGAAGAGCATGTTTAGATTTTTTAGACCTTTACTGGAATCAATAAGAAATCAGTGATGTGGCATAGGATGCTATAGTTAGGGCATATTTAATATACATTAAATATCTGTAGCCTTTTTCCCTAGCAACTTTCTTTCAAACCAAAGGAGTATAATTGGAGCAACTGCAATCGCCATAGGGATTTAAAAGTATTTTGAAATGTCTGGAATTATTAAAAAAAAAAAAAAAGCCCATGGTCATCTCTCCCCGAAACCCTTTCTCATCTGAAAGGCAATAGCAGTATCTTCACCGATTGCTACATCTAGGTTCCCAAAGCCTTGGCAAGACTGAAGAAACAGCCCTGCTTCACATTTGCTTCAAGGAACAGAGAGAGACAGCACTTAGAGTGACAAAATACGCGGGAGCAGGGCAGGATGAGAAAAGGACAAAAACAGGACGGTGTCTCAATGGAACGTCTGAGGTCTACCACCATTCCATGCCCTGAATCTCAGCGAGCTGATAACGATGAGCCCATAATGCGCTCGTTCGCCGCCTCTGACTTGTGTTGGCCCAGCAGGCAATCATCTAAATGATGCCGCAACAATGCTGGAGCACACATTAAGCACTTAGCATAATAGCCAGACTGCTGAGCCAGAGACGGGGAAGGAGACAGCGCAGGAAAAATGAAAGGTGCCTTCGACTGCGCGGGCACTCGCCTATCGAGCTGGGTGTGCGTGCCCACGGACCAGGGGTGGATGACAGCAAGGCAAGCAATGGAAAAGTAAACAAAGCACTGAAAGATTGCCGGTGGGATCTCTTTTTAGGTTGAAAAACCTGATACGCCAAGTGCGAACCCTAATGTAAGCTATGGGCTTCCGGTGATGTTGAAGGTCAAGGTAGGGTCAACAGCGCAGCAAAGGGGGAGGCTGTTCGCGTATGAGGAGGAGTCTATGGAAAAATCTCTGAACCTTCTCCACTGTTGGAACATAAAGCCGCTCTTCAAAAAAAGACTATTTATAAATGAACAAATAAAGTTCAAAAGGGGGAGAAGGCTCTATTACAGTCCCTGCAGCAAATCTAGTGATCTTGCGTATAGATGAGCCTCATCCTACTAAGAGCTAAAAGGTTGTAGGTCAAATGGCTAGATATCTAGATGTCACTCTGACGCAAATCGTCTCAACCCCCACTCCAAAAAGTGACTCTAAAATGTTTCCTATTAGTTTACTTCCGAGTTTCATAATCTCACATTTTTTAACTTCAGACAAGTTGGAGCTGACTTTCTCATCATTGCCGTGACTGTACGTCACCTCTCTGTGTTAGTTTCCTATTGTTGCTAGAATAAATCACCAGCAAACAGCACTTAAAATAATCTATTTATTACGTTACAGTTTTGTAGGCTGCAAGTCTGGCAAAAGTCTCAAGAGGCTGAAGTCAACTTCTCAGCAGGCTGCATACCTTTCTGGGGCTTTAGAAGCCCATGTCCTACTCCTGTTGGTTGCTGACACGCTTCCTTGCAGTTGTCCCTATTTCCTTCATGACTGCAAATGAAGAGCCAATACCAGCTTCTAGAGGTCACCGCAATCCTTGGCTCATGGCCTGCTTCCTCCATCTTCAAAGCCAGCAAGAGTGGGCCAGTCATCGAGGCATATCTCTATTACCCACTCTTCCTGCCTCTTTTTTCGCTCATGAAAATGTATGTGATTATACTGAATCCATCTAGGTTATTCAGTATAATCAATCTCCCCCGTCAAAGTCTGTATCTTAGCGACTACTGCAAAGTCTTTGCCATGTAAGATAACATGGTCACAGCTTCCAAGTTTTAGGGCAGGTATATCTTTGAGCGGACATTATTCTGTTTAGTACATTCTCCTTCATTATCAATATATGGTCCTGCATCCACAATGCTTCTAGAACTACTTCCACTAAAGTTGTCTTGAACTCTTAAATGCTAAATCTAGCCTCATCCATGTGCAACCATTCTTCAGTGTTTGACAAGACCTGTTTCTTGAAGCACTTGACTTCTACCTGCTATGTACTGCCCATGGTTCTCCTCCCTCCCTTCGGGCTAACCCTTATTGGAACCTTCCTCCATTTTTCAGCTTCTGTCTCTGAGTATTGTGACTTCACCTACACATCTCAGATCTAGCCGTCCTGGAGCTTGGGTCTGAACTATAATTGCCTTCTAGCAGCAATGCCTGGTTGACCTAAAGGTTCTCTTTTACTCCTGACCTGACCACCTCTCCTTCTGGCATAATACACCTCATCACGCCAGAACAAACCTTGCTCTTCTATGACTGCTTCTTAGGAGTCATTCTTCCTCCTGACTCTGCCTCACACCTCTCATCCACTCAGTCACCATGTCCTGTAGACTTAACTCCTGAATATCTTTTGAATTGACCTTGTCCTCTCTATTCCACTGGTAAATTCAAGCTCCCAATATCAGTCACAGTAATTATAGCAGCTTTCCATCCTTGCATCCTGTCCCATCTCCTCCCAGTCATCCTTCACATTGTCACTAAACACAGATATGATCTTATCGTCACTTTGTTTAAAAACATTAGTTGCTACCCATTGCCTAGCATCATCGAATTCAGCCTATAGTACATGCACACGTGTGTGCATTCATGCACCCACACACACGCACCCACATACATGCGTGTGCACACACACATGCATGCACTCATACACACCCTAGCCCCCTAGCTCCCTAACCTCAAACTAGCTTCTAGGCTTATCATCTTCCCTTCTCTCGCTTGTTGTACATATTCAGTGTTCTTCAGACCAGCAGCACTGGGAGTTAAGTTAACAATACAGAATCCCAAGCCCTGATTCAACAACACGTAATAAGAACCTGCATTGTCAAGAGATTCCTGTTCAAACTCTATGGACATTAAAGTTTGAGACACATTACTACAAAGCCATGCTGACTTCTGTACCCTCCAGCATTGCCTCCTCCAAGAAGCCTTCCCCACCCCTTCAAATAGGTCGTTCCTTCCAACTGCACACTCCTACAGATGTTCCTATGCTCCCCACTGTCATCTCTCCTGTTCCCTGTGGGCTCCTCGATGATGGGAACCACACCATCTCTACCCACATGATCCCAGTGTAGAGCACTATGCTTTTTCTGAGCTAAACAACTAATATTTGACTTGACATTTCTGCTGTATTTTAAATACTTTTCTATTTTCCTCATTCAAAACAAAACACAGTTGCTTTCTAATGTCTTTCCTCAGATCACATGCTCTGACTGATTTCTAGTTGGCATCACACCATTTGGACAGAAAGCTGAAAGTAGCCAGGGGTTGATCCCGCCTCATCTGCAACCAATTCAGATAATTTCAGATCTGAACCTCATCTTCATTTAGCTCTGTATCTGCTCAGTGTGGATTTGTATGTACTATGAAGGAGAGAGAAAAACAAAGGTCTGGAATCCAGTGTTTAGCAACTTTTGCTTTGTGCAGACTGAGTTTAATAACACTTCCAAAACATGCCCATGATAGCATTGTAACCATCTGAGCTAGGTCCTCATTTCAAAGAAAATTGCTTTTCTTCCTGCTCCAGGGTGACATGGGCTGATGTTGACCCTAACTGGTAAGCTACTAAAGGGTATTAAGTTCATCAGTGTTAGTCTGATATGTTAAAGCGAAATGATAACAAACACATTTTTTTTTGGATAGGCATATTTCTCTAACTCATTTACAGTGAAACTTGGTATGTCCAAAGAGGTCACAGAGCCATATCACTGGATTAAATCTATTTTTTCATAGGCAAACTTGTCATGAGAATACTTGCCCTTATACCACTCAGGGTTACTGTGATGGTCTAATGAGATAATATATGCAAGAAACCTAGACATTTGCAAGCCATATACAAATGCATGCATGACCTTTCTATTGTGTTTAATAATTTTTAATGGTCCCCAGTTTCATTTCTTTAGGCAAATGGTTGCAAGCTTTCTAGACTTTTATCTTAGAAGTTTCTTTTTCTCTTTCTTTCTCTTGTTTTTCTTACCCTCTTCCTTAATTTTAGGTGCTACATACACCTCTAAAATACTAATTTGACCATATGTGAAGAGGGGAATTGGTTCAGACTTAAAGAATCAAGAGAGTCTTCTCAGCAGACAGCCTTGAAATTGCAGAGAATTAGGAGGCAGAGATGGACGGAGCAGGAGAAGGACGGTGGAGTGAGGACAGGTCTGGGTGCAGCAGAGGAATTGTTTGTACCGAGCAGTGAATAAGGGCAGGCTATGCAGAGAATCGTGACGCACAGCAAACAGGATTTGTTAAAAAAGAGAAAATTATTAACTCATATCTATTTCTGCATCCTTTTTTTGTATTTTGTCAGGTTAACTGATTATAATTTATGTACAACATTTTTTTTCTAATATACTCATTTTAACACCTAACACAGGACTCCCACGCTTAGTAGAAAGTCTTGAGCATGGCAGATAGTCAACAAATGTTTAATAGGGGGATGAATGGTCTGCCATCAACATGGTATTATTTGACTTTATACACTGTCTTGTTTTCTGAAGAACTTTCTGTGAGCTGTTGTGCTCACATGCTAGGCAGCACTAATGCCTCTCTTGATAGTTTTCTGACTTTGAAAGGTAATTTGAGTTCACCAACTTTTCACTCATTCACTTAGAAATTGTTATAAATGTCTTTCTAACTGATAGTTTGTGAAAGGAAGAAATTGTGTTTACTAGGGGAAGTATATTAGACTGGGGAAAAAAGACAACAGTCACCTTTTATTGCTTGAATCCCATTTTCACATTTATTCTCTACACTTATGCTCACATATGCAAAGCAGGTATTATTTGCCTAATGTGATAAGGAAAAGAATTCAGGAGTTGAATGATTTGATCAAGGTTACAGGCATAGGTATATAAGCATCAGACACAGGACTAGTATAATACTCTTTAAAAGGAATCACAAGGCAGTTTTTAATTAAGGTAAAAGAGTTGAGGTCATCTTTCAGACACTACCTTTGTCAAGGAGGGCTTAGTTGCAGGAAACAGAAAGTGTTCTATTTTAAATGGAGAAGGATTTAATACAGGGAATTCAGTGCTTGCAAAATTATTGGAAAACCTGGAAGGAGAGGTTGTTTGCTGATCTCCAGAAATAACTCCCAGTACCTGGGTCACCAGAGAGCTGTTTCCTTTACCTCAAACCAAGGGTGGAGAATCACTGGGCTAGCACACAGTCCTGGAGCTGTGTGACCTGGAAGCTATAGCATGATGCTACAGTTGTCTTTCTACTCACATGAGGCTGGTGACTCTGCAATACAATTTTGCTCCAGAAAATCATAGCACTTTAAGATCTTGCTTATCAGCAACAGTAGCCCAAAACTGCAAAAATAGGACTTTTTGTCCTAATTTCCCTTTACAAATCTTGCCTGAGTGCCTCTCTAGCTGCAAGGGATTCTAAAGGGGTATGTGTGTATAAGTGTGTGTGTGTGTGTGTGTGTGTGTGGGTGTGTGTGTGTGTGTGCATTTGTAATAGATACCAAGTGCCAATCTACTATACCCATGACAGATAAATCCTGCTACATTGACAAAAATGTCCCCAAACAGATAAGAAACATTTTGGAGGGTTGTTCTTCAGAGGTATATTTCACAGCATTCTGCACCTAGGTGCACTGTATGGTTGCCCAGGTCATGCACTGCTCTAAGTGGTGACTAGTGAATTCCTCAGCCTGTATACCATTCACAGACTGTCAGTAGAATGGCCACCCTTGGCTTGTTCATGTTCATCCTCTCAGTGGCTATGTGTATCAGAACAGGATTTGAGTATAGTTTTGGTGCAGAGGAAAAGCCAGAAATATGACTAGATCAGGAAGCTATTTAGTGATGGAGGAGCACGCAGGGTGCTGAGGCCATAGCTCATGGCAGCAAAAGTCAGAAAGAGGTCAAGGCTGAACTGATGGCCTGACAGCCATGGCACCTGTTCAGAGATGGTAGGGAGATATTTTCATCCATCTTTCTTAACTAGACTTTAGTGTAAAACACCATAGAATGGAAATAGATGCTACACTCTAAGGCAATTAAATCAATTATTCTATGCTAAAGTCTTTGAATTGACTTTACGTTATGCAAAATTTAAAATAAAAGCATATTCTCTCTCTACTCATGCATTAAACACACAGGGTGAGGGAGTATGCTATGCTCCACTTTATTGTGTTATTTTACTTCTTCCTCATTGATTTGTCTTTCTGACTTTTCTCTACAGTTAAACTCAGACATTGTATTGGGTTCTGACTTCCTCACTTCAATGAAGACACTGAGAAATCTTATTCAAGAGAAAAAAATTGAAACAGGCACACAAGGGCATGAGCCCTTTAGCCTTGGAAGAGAAACCAGTTATCCTCACATAGCCAAAGTTCCATCATGTGGAAGTGGAGTATAATTTTCCCTGTGTGACGCCAGAGGGAGGAACCTGGATAAATGACTAAAAGCTATAGAAAGTTTTAGGCTCAGTGTAACCATTAGCTCTTTGAGCAAATGAAGCAAACTGCTGGCCTAGGTGTCTCCTAGGGTATAGCATTTGCCTCTTGGACCCTCTCTCTGTTCTACAAACTGATTGCATCACATACTGGTCTCTCCCACTGCTCCTGAAGCAGCTCCGGGACACCGCTCTTACACTTCCATCCCTGGATCCTCCACTCATCCCACACAGCATGGCACAGAGGAGACAATACAGTCTTGGTAAAAGAACTAGTTGAAGAACAAGGGTAGGGCCACCAATGATATCAGCAAAGAACTGGCTCACCAGAGAGGTGACTCAGACTTGGTCACATAGGTGACCTGGAACCTAAGCCATAGTTCTACAGAAAGCAAGTTCAGTATTCAAACAAGAAAAAGGGAGATGCTCCGAGGAAAACTCAGTCTGGCTGAGCACAGATTCTCGGTGGAAGTTGGTGGAGGAGGAGGGTGATTAGACAAATCTGGTCACAGATGCTGTTATGCTTCCTTAGCATCCAACAAAAGCAGCAGAAAAGGCTGTATATTTGGACAGGGGTTAGTGGCAAAAGAGCTCCTACAAAGAGAAGACCTTCTGTTTCCAGATCTTCACGCATTCTCTGCCATTATCTCACTCACCTACCTCTTCCCTGGGAAGGAGCAGACAAGAGGGCACTGCACAAGTCACACCAACCAGCTTGTTTGAACAAGAGCAGGCGGGATGGCTCCTCTCTGGTAAGGAGACACCTTAATATCCAAGCACTGTTTTTCTTTCCACCCCAGTGATATCATGGGATGACTTGAAACCATCTCAGTCCCCTTTTCTTGATACTCGTGACTTACTGACAATAGCGAACTACGTGTTGCTAATGACAAATTAGTGACCTGTGATTACTGAACAGAATCTGTGAGGTCTGATGAGTTCACACTACACTGGTGTTTTGCGTTATTGCTCATACAAGGTGTTGAAGTGAGCCTGAGTCTCCTACATTGACTGGCCCCCACCCCCAGCCACCTTCTCACCGGCTCCCCAAAGGCCCAGGACTGTCATTCCAGTTTGACGCCTATTGAAGGGCATCGCCTGCTAGTCAGCACTTGCCTGTCACCTTATTTATCACACCCCTGGCATAAAGCTGCCTGTCTCTGGCCTGGCTTCTGCCCCTGCCACTCCAGCGCATTATTTGGTGCCTTCCAGGCTTACCTGGTAACGTCAACAGACACACTGCCCCAGCCCCCATTCCTGCCAGCCTGCAGCCTTCATTATTGCGGTAGAGTTGAGTCAAGCGGCCCTAGGCTGCATGCTCAGGGGTGCAGAGAACACTTTCTCTCTTGATTCACAGGAAGAATATTCGTTCCTTTGACTTCCTGTTTTTGATGAAGCCAGAGAAAGAAATGTTTTTCAATATAATTGGCCCCAAATAGTAGCTTACAAGAAAGCAATGGAAACTACACACAAATTTAGGACCTGTCACCATGGCCATGCTCAAGTCGAGGCACAGGGCTCCTCCCAGGAGACGTACTTAGGGCTGGAGCAGCCATGCTTCTTGGGACGTGACACATGACCGTTTTTCAGAGAGGAAGTGAAGAAGGGTGTCTTCAACCGAAACTCCAACGGACACGACGTACGCACTGTGAGTCAGTGGGATGACAAGTGGACCGTGCGTAACCGAAGAACCCCACCTCCTGTTCCAGCAGGTGGCTCGTCTCCAGACGCCAGCCCCCCCAGCCTGACTGCCCTGATTCAAGGCTGGGAAAGAGTGACCAGTTCACATTCCAGAGTGTCGGAGATGGGAATGCAGAATGCAGTCCCCAGTCACCTCAGACTGAAACAGCTGCCATCTGTGCACCATCAACTGCTTATTGAAGAAAAAAAAATGAAGACCAGAGTTGTGTGTGCTCTATATTGTGAGTGCACTGGGGTAAAAGGATGATGGATCCAGAGCTAGAGATGACCAGGCCCTAACCGGCCACCATAAACCCAGCACATCTACCAACTACTCATGCTCTGGTTGATAGATGCAGTGGTGGCGTGGGACAAACGTGCCTGAACCGTGAGTGCTTGTAGCTTTTGTCCTTACAGAGCTCTGGACAGCCTCTGAAATGTTGTGAATATTCAATCAAGTGAGCCTCACATGCAGCGGCTGTTCAGTGAACAACAGACAGCGTCTCTCTAGAAAGACCTGATAATATATCTCTAAGAACATGGCCTTTGGAAATTACATTTTGGCTCTGCTATTGATTAATGGCAACCTTGTACAAACTATTTGAACAGCTTAGACCTCTTCCTTCACTTGCCTTCACTTATCATCAGTTGAAACGTATCTAAGACAAAGCCCAGTCCATAGTACGTGCTCAGTAAATGGCAGGGTGTAGTTTTATTCCATGACTCTCCAGGCTGAATTCACGCTATATCACTGGACCATGAGTCTCCATATATTGTAGTTTGTGTTTGCCCACATGCACTGCTCTTTGAAATTCACAGGGCACCACCACTTCACTTCTCTCTTGCTGACCCTTTTCTGTCTCAGCATGTGGCATGGGGATTGGCACCTGTGGGCGTTGAAGAAACAGACAGCACTTAGTACACTTGGCAGCCAGAGTATTGCCCACACAGCCAGTGCCTGACACCGACGGGAAGCATGCCTTTCATGGCTGCCTATCGCCAGCTTTTTTAATTCCCAGCTGCAGGTCATTCTTTTCCTTAGTCGTATGTGTTAGAGAAAGAGTCTGAGAAATTGATAGCAGAGTCTCAGTCAGCTTTTCTCAAAACCTGGGACCCTGCCCCTGATACTCCAAATCAGGGTTAATGGAGGGTGTTTAACGTAGGCCCCCAGGATTGAGAAGGTCGTGGCCAATTAGGGAAAGGGCCGTTTGATAGGCTGTGTGCAGCAAGTAGAGGTCAGCAGACCACAGGTGACCTTCGAAACAGAAGGGCAAAGTTTCCTTTCCTTCTACAAGAACAAATCAGTGATTGTGACACCTGGCCAACAAAGAGAGACAGATGACACCTGTGTAGAGATGTGGCCATGTGATCAGCAGCATCTTCCAATGCCAGAGGACATAGAAATTCCTTTCTCTTCAAATTTTATTGGTTCTATAAAACCCACAACCCTCCAGGATCCAGTGCAGAGGCCTGGATTCCTTTCTGGCCGTTCAGAGGGGACCATGGCATCAGAATTTCCTGTGCCACTGCTGTGTGACAGGCTATTCCCCAGGTCCCTGCAGAACGAGAAAGCATGTCCTGGGAAGGATGACTTAACATCCTTTGAATACAGTCAGACCTAAAGACCATGTTCCCTCAAGGTGGCTCTTTTGTTTTTCTGAAAAGCAAAAGAAATTAAAATTAAAATCTACCAGCTAATAGCTGCACTAGAGGTTATGTTTCCATTAAAGCAAGGTGGGTTCAGACCTGTCACTTGGGGCTGCTTTTCTGCAACATCCACCATTTAAGGAACCAAAGCCTGGTGCACCGCCTGGATGAACGATCAAAGCAACAGTGAGCAGAGACTCTTGGAGAATGGACGATACAGATCGCCAACATGCTCATTAAGTCCTCAGCAGGTTTTCATAGAAATGATTTGGCCCATAGCACTGGAGAGAGCCACCGACTCTGCAGGAGGGGTGGCCAGAGAAGGACAGCACATGCTTTTGTTTGGGGCAACCTCGGGAGAAAGACACAGAAAGTGCCTGTCCTACCGGAGAGAGGTGGAGCAGAGCATCTGCAAGACAGATCTGGAAGAGGCCACATGGATTCTGGACAGAGAGCCCGTGTCAAACCTTCCAGCCAACTTCTATTCAAGGCACAAATAGCACTTAGCTCTAGGCTCCAAACAGCTCTAGGCTTCAAACAGCCCAAGCAAGGGCAGAGAGGCCAGGGCCCCTGGCGGCTCTGAGCCAGCAACACGGCCGGGGCGCTGTTCACGCTGCCTTTCCAGCGTGCTCATGGGCCCAGGTTCCTTACCCCACAGATAGGGTTTGTTACAGGCCTGAGCTCTGCCCCTGCTCCAGTGCAGGCTTGGCAAAGGGTGCCAGGAAATAAGTGTCCGTCTGGAAGGGTTCACCTAAGTCCACGTGCTGGGTCAGACAGGATAGGAAGAGGTCTTTAAGAAAGGCAGTCCTGTGAATTAGTCAGCTCTTGTGTGAACAATTTGCCATCATTACTACCTTCACCAAAGGACTAGAAGAAGCAGGAAAGTGAATCCTTTTGAGTCTCTACTAACTAATCCTGAAAAATGGTTTGTCGGGAAGATTTTTTAAAAGGCCATATAAAATGTGAGTTTTGTGATGTTTTCGGGATGTTTTCATGGACAATGACCACGAACTGGCTAGTAGGACTTCCTTCTCTTATACCCTCTAGTGGTTCCTTTAGACTCTTCCATGAATTCACAATCTGACATTTTCCTGCTTTCTTTTACTTCACACACATTTCCCTCAGGTTCTGTCTTTTGCTTTTGGATATTTCTATAACTCCCTTTTATGACTGGTATGAAAACAATTACCTGACTATCTGACTCTCACAAAAGACTTTGAGACAAAGTCTTTTATTTGTATCATCACTGGTAAGTGTTTGGTAATATAATTTAAAGGTAATAGCTCGTTGTTGGGTGAGTGATTGGATAAAGGTAATGGCCATTACAGAAGCAAATATAAACCCAAATATTTGCAAATTTGCAAGTTGTATCCTGCCGAGTTCTTATTTCGAATGCATCATACCCAGGTACAAACACCTGGGAGAGGCAAATGGTGAGGGTGCTGTTTGTAACTTTCAGGTACAAAAGACAAACCAGGGTGAAGTTCAGCAGACAGAGAAGATGGGTGCAAAGCTGGCAGCAATGTCAAGTCTTCGCCTTCTGAGAGTGGTCAGGAACACTCACAACTTCAATTAGCACAATCATTTGCACATGACTTTTAACTTTTTCAAAGTGTTTTCACATCTATATATTTTATCTACAGGGATAACCCTATGAAGGAAAACAAGTCAATACTACTATTGCTGTTCAATATTATGAGAATAAAGGCAGAGAAGTTTGATGCCTTCCTCAAAGGCACCTAATGAGTGGGTGTAGAGCCAGTGTTACAAAGGCCTGACCCCACCTCTGTTCCATCTCTCTCTCGTGCTGCCTTCATGTCCCTGCTCAGTCTCTTCAGTTACTCTCTTGCCATTAGCCTCTAACCTTTAGCCTCCTCATTCCCCATTCCACCATCTCTGAACACGAAACACTTCAATCCCATCATTCTGCCTCTCTGCTCTTACAGCCAGAGGAAATTCACACTTGAAGGATGATAGTCACTATAAATTCAGTCTCCGGTCTCAGCGTACCGATCCTTCCCCGAGACCAGAATCCCCTTTCTCTTCCCTGTCCCACAGCTGTCTCCAAATCTCCAGTTATGTCAGCTCCTCCACACCCTCTCCTATTCCACTAAGAGAAACAAGGCCACCAGTCAAGAATATTCTGTTTCTATGGAAAAATTCTTCCACGATTTCCCATCAGCCTCTGCATAGTGAACCAGTGAACCTCCTTTAAGTCTTTCCTCTGTTAGATTTGGCTTTTCTCCCAGATGACTGGCTGCCTCTTTTGCGTTCTTCTCTTCTATCTGTGAGAATAAGTAGCATTCTTCGGAGCTTGCTTGTGGCCCCCCTCTCGATCTCCCCAAGCGGCTCTGCCTACGTCTCAATGCTTCTCACGTCTGCTGCATTTCCATCTTCGCCCTTTTGTCCCCTGAGCTAGAGGCTCCTATATCCACCTGCCTAGTTACCTGTATGTCTCGATGTTCTAAATACGTATGCCCAAAATGAGTGTTGATTTGTTCCCTGAAATCTGATCTTCCCCAGTCTTCCCCAGTCTTCCCCACCTGATTAACTGGCACCATCATGAACGTAAATGATAAAGATAGAAATCTGAGAGTCATAATACCCCTCTTTCCTTCAACCCCACATCTAATCTATTGTTAATCCTGTTGAGGTTTCTCCCAAAACTTTGCATTTAAGTTCATCCATATTTCTGTCTCTACTGCCGCTGTAGTCCAAACTACCAACATTTCTCTTTAGGACCATTTAAAGAGGCCCCAGATAGTCTCCCCATTCCTCCACTATACCCTCTTCTTGCCAACTCTCCACACAGAAGCCAGGAGGAAATTTTAAAAATATGCAAGTCATTCTTCTACACAGCACTGTTCAGAGACTTTCCATTGTGTTTAGAAATGAAGCCAAGCACATAGCCATGGTTTTGAGAGGTGGACAATCAGAGTGACGCCCAATTCCCCAAGCCCTCCTTATCACGCTCTCCACCACGTGGGTATGGAAACACTGCTCCAGCCGCACTGGACTTCAGCCAGTTGAGTACATGCAGAGCTGCCTCTTCCAGCAAAGACTTACTTGCTCTTTGCCCCACTTATAACTCTCTTCCCTGGTTCTTTACACAACTGACTGCTGATCTTAAGTTTCTACCTAAAGGCCATCCTCAAAAATCCCCTCCCTTACTATGTTTTTAAATTGTTTTCAACTACAGGATGATAGACTAGCTGGAGATGATTTCATGGCTATCACAGGAGAAGTTTATATCTGACTCTGATCATAGTGCAGGGTTGTTCTGTGCTGGGAGAAAAGGGTTGCGAGCGTGGAGAGTGCTGTTGATACAGTCATTCATGCAGCCATGCTGAGGAGCTTCAGCTATACTCTGCAAGTGGTTTCCAAATTCATTCTTCTTCCTTGAAACTTGTCATCCCCATCCACCAGAGGAAAGCGTCCAGAGGAGTGTGCACGGGAATTGTAGTACAAGGCACACACCATTTCCACTCACATTCCAGCCACTGACACTCAGCCATTGGTCTGTACTTATTAGCAAAGGTATTTGGGGATGCCATCCAGCTATCCCTTTCTGGCAATGACTTTCCATCTCTACTTTAGATAAGATCTCTACCTTCTCTTCAAGCTTCTTTCTTTCAGACTTTCTATTTCATTTCTGAATTTTAACTTCTCTCCCTCTACTTCAGTTCTTTCCTCAAATTTTGTCACTTACTAAAGTCATCAACAATTCCATCTTCCCAAGTGCAAAGTTCTCATCTCTCTTGAGTACTGCGGGAGCTGATATCATGGCCCTCCCCCACTCTCACTATTTTAATCTGATCCTCATCTTTAGTGACAATGTTCTCTGCTAGTTATACCTCCCTTATTGTCCTTCCACCATACACATCTCTTCCCATCTACTGTGTTTTCCTTCTTTTTTTATATTTCTTACATATTGCCTCCAAGTGTTGTCTTTTTCTTTATTCCACAATCCCATGATGACTTCATCTACCACCACAGCATCAACTAACTTTTATACTCATTTAACTTCCAAATCCACTTTTCTAAATATGAATTCCCTGTTACACTCCAGCCAGTATATCCAATTGCCTTCAGGCTTTTTCATTGAGCTTTTAAGCACTTCACTCCATTTCATGGAAGATTTGAGATAAGCAATAAAGAATACATTTTGATGAAAAATTTAAATAGCAAAAGGGAAGTAAAGGCAGAAAATCAAAAAGTCAGGAATAGCCCACATAACCTATATTGAGATTACTATACAGACTGAGACAGCTCTAAACTTCATATCAGAAATATGATAGTGCCAGATTTACCACAACCATTAGATAAAAACACACCAGAGGCCCAAGAAAAGCACATACGTTCTTCTTCTCTTTAGACCCTAAAAGGAACTTCTCAAAAGGATTCAGACTGTGAGATAGTTTAGATGTTTCAGGGGGAAGTCCTAATATCCTCCCTATGATAGAAACAACAAGTTTCACCTGAATATGCTTTAGCACTCTTTTTCATGAGTTGTTCCCTTCCATAAAAACGCCCTCGTCCCCATCCCATGACAAGGGTTGTCCCCATCCTTTGTCTTCCATCTATTCATCTCACTCATGCTTCAGAGCAGTTTCTCAGACAGAATCAATTTCTCATAGAAACTTTCCATACAGGCCTCCCACTCATACATGCTTCTCCCTTTGCAGTTACTGCTGGTGTGTTAGATCATCTTCCTGGCCAGAGTGAAGACATGCTAAGGTCAGAACTGTGCTGTCTACTGCCTGGGTCCTATTCATCTCAATATTCCATACTCCTAGCACAGAAATGGCTAAATCTTTTTCATTCCAGGTCCTTTTCAGTCCTAGCTCAAAATCCTCTGTGCAAGGGGACCTTCCTTCACCTCACTTACAGGGACATTCTTTTTTATCATTGGTTTTCTTTCCCACTTCCCTTTACTTTTCTTCATTACTCTGTCATCCCTTATTGTGGCATGATTATTTTTCTGTGTGATTACTTGATGGGGAATCTCACCACAGGACAGAGATCACACCTGTTGCCTCCCCAGTGTTAGGACAGCATCTGGCACTAGAGCTGATGTTTCATAAATATTTGATGAATTGATGAGCCAATGAGAAAGTATATGTGAGTAGTAATATTTAGCTGCAATAGAAGAGGATGAGGGACATTTGTTCATGCCCTTAAACAGGACATGCATGGTGGTCATGTACAATCTGATGATGGGTGAGAAAATCCAGGAGCAGGACTCTCACCTATGGAAATTACAACAAGACATTCCCACCTGGAGAAGAGGGGAGAGAAGCTAACCGAGAGAAAAACTGTGGCCTGCTGAATTTGCCAGAGGAGAAACCAGGCTGACTCAGAGACCAAGGACATGTGGCACTTTGCCCCTGCTTCCCCATTGATATTTAATCACCATATTATTATTTCATAACAGTAGTTCTCTTTTAAAAATGGAAACGTGGAAACTAGAAATAATGTACCAGGTTCTACTTTCTCCCCAGAACTCTTTGACAATGCAAATTGATTTAAAACTGAATTTCTTACAAACACATCGCCCATTCACCAATCCGCCCATAGAAATAAAATAAACTGCAGCTCCTCACTTTTTCTAAATAGCACTCTAAGACGCCCTCCCTCCAGCTCCTTTTATCAGCAAATCTTTATCTTAGACCACTTTATATGCAGTCATTAATTTTCACAGCACTCCTGCTAAGAGGATTCTATTATTTCCATTAAACCATAGAGTAAACGGAGAAGCCAAATTAAGTGGTTTGCCCTCTCAGGAAATTAGTGGCCTGACTGGGTTCAAACATAGCAGCTTTATTTCCAACACCCTGAACCCAGCTATCACCCTGATATTTCCTGGCCCTGTGTGGTAGCTACAGGCTCCAGTCAGTAAACCTGGGTTCAAACTCTAGTACCACAACTTCCTTGACAAGTTATTCAACCCCATTCAGTGTCTGTAATTGGGGATAATAAGAAGTAAATTTGCTATGAGAATTAAATACTATAATGTGCATAAAATAACACCAAATTGGAAACAAATGGATAATTATGCCATTATTATTATTGTTGTTGTTGTTGTTATTATTATTATTATTATTATTATTATTATTATTATTATTATTATTATATACATCTGCAAGGATAGATTCCTCACCCAGCACCCTCCATTTATCTTCTCCTCATCACATCAGAAAATGAGTAAGCCACACCTGCTGTTGTGCTGTATGATACATGGATTTGCAGATAAAGTCTACTGTGGGGCTATTAGGGTACCCAGGCACATTCCTGGAGAACTGCTACACCGATAATTATCATTCATGTATGTATGTATCCCTGAACTCATGTCCTCATTCCTTCACCTATCCATTCATCTGTCCTTCCATCCATTCATTCATCCATGCACCAATCCATCCATCTACCCACCTACTCATCCACTCACCCACCCCTTCATCCATCCATCCATCCATCCATCCACTCACTCACCTATCCATCCAACCATTCATCCAACCATTCATCCATCCAACCATTCATGTTTAGTGTGCATAGAAAACACTTACCATATGTTAGGCCTGCTAAGTGCTGTGGAATATATTAAGATGACTAAGACCTGATGGTTGACCTCAGTGCTGCAAGCTCAGACAATTACAAGAAGACACAAAGCAAAATGGAATGCAAAATGTGTCATCAAAGTTATTGAAAGTGAATAGAGGGCATTGGCCACACAGAAAGAATAATGAATCAAACCAGGAGATCTTTCTTTCAGTCTTAGATTTAACAATAATCTAACATAAACCAGCCACCACCCTAAGGTTCCATTTCCCCATTATATAGTGAGGAAGCTGAAGTGGAAGACTCCAAAGGCTGTTTCAGCACTAGCATTTCAATGTCTCTGCCTCTGGATAAGGCAAGGTAACTTTCCAGCAGAGCTATGGGTAATAAATATCACATCTAGGAGCAAGGAATGACCGAAGCAAGTTCATAAAGATAAAGACACATAGAATATTAATTGAACAAGTGATATGTTCAATTACAACAAATGGCAGATCATGTCATGACTTAGATCCAGAATATATTGTGAAGGGACTTATATCCAGGCTAAGAAACACACACACACACACACACACACACACACACACACACACACACACACACAGGCTGGGTTGACATGTGATCAGCATATACTTTTAAAAGGTAAACTAGGGAGTAGCAAAGGAATGGTGACAATTGGAAATAGGAAGACCAGGAGGTTGTGTAAATATTTTTTGCAACGGTCTAGATAGATAATAACCAGAATCTGAATTAAAGTAGCAGTAGAGATTACAGGAGACAAAGGTAGAAATAGTTACCGGTACAATCTACAAGGCCTAATAACTCATTAAGAGTAGAGAAAAGTGAAGATGACTGTGGAGCTTTGCATGAAGGACTAGAAAAATCATGTTCAGCATCTACCGAGTGCTGGCTGACCCAGTGCCAAGTCTAAAGCTGGCATATATCCCCGAGCAGTTCAGACATCGGTTCTGCCTTTGTGCAACTTGCTGCCCAAATGTGTTCTTTAAAGAGCCCCCACTCATATAAGAAGTCACTCTTTCTTCCAACTTGCATTAGCTGAGCATGTGTCATGTACCAGAAGGTGTTAGGTCCTACCAGCCCTGTAACAAGAGAATTAAGAGAAGTGTTGTCTCACCGTGATTGGTGTCCCATGGTGCTACTGGAGTCAGCAGGAATTAGGATTGGCTGAAGGAAGGCAAAGGTAGTTCAGAGAAAGGGAAAGAACAGATTATGTTAGCAAGTTCTTAAGAATCCTTTTAACTAGTTCCACACAAGATCTTACCTGCCCCTTGACACCGCCTCAGAGGGCTGCAAGCAAGGGTAGGAAGTGGCAGGCATCCTTCCACTTGCAGAACTAAAGTCTGCAAGGAAAGTTTCCCTGGAAGAAGTGAGCTGGATGCAAAGTCCCGCCTACATGTGCTGTAGCCCAGTCCTCTCTGTTTCACCTGCACACAGTGACATCCCCGCTTCAGCAAGCCAATGAGGCTCCAGTGTGCATGGGTTGTAAAGGGCCAGATGATGGGCATGTGGACAAGTCTCCAGACCTGTGCCACCAGATCCTCAAGCAAGAGGGAAGGGGCACCCTCCTGTCTGGAATGACTTACTCATCCATCGGCCTCATAATACCTACTCTCATAGCAAGTCTCAGCTCCAGATGGCCTGGTCTTACTCTTCCTCACTCTCTTTACCCCTAGTTCAGGCTCGCTGGGCAGCTCTCTCTCTGCCCTGTTCTTAACTTTAATAATACCCACAATGCTTCAGTTTCACCTGATTTATTCACATATATTTCCCCCAACAAACTGCACTCAGGCTCTCAGGCAGGACTCTGTCTTTGTTATCTTTGCAGCCCAGCACTTGGTCTTGTACCTGACATGTAGTGATACTTAAGCCGGGTCATTAAGAAGAGTAGCCGACTTTTATAGTGAGCTCGCCCTGCAGTGGACACCCTACCGCACACTTTACAAACACTCTATCATTAACCCCCACAGTAACCCCTTGAATTTGGTGTCAGTATCTCTACTTTATACATGAGAAAAACTGGGGCTTCAACAAACTCAGCAACATGCCCAAAACGAAAGCACTGCTTTCTTTCCTGGAATCTCCATCACCTTAAACGCATGGAGGGTGAAACATTTTGAAATGGAGATAACTTCAAATATCTTTACAAGACTGAGGGCTGCAAAAACATTCGTTCAGACTGGCACTGAAACAGTGGGGTACGCTCAGTCACACCCGTCAGCCCGAGAGCTCTCTCTTGCGTCTTTGTCCCTAGAGAGGGTTCACTAGTAATTTAAGGATAACATCTCAGCACACAAGTCCTGCCCGCCCATCATTAAACCCAGTTGAGGAACACAGATTTAAAGCACAACCAACTCCTCTCCCTCCCACACTAACGCTGAAGACACACGTTCATTCGCAGCAACATTTTCCCTTCACTCCCACTGACCATTCCCATCACTGCCCCTTTTAGACACAGCTGCATCCTCTTTGAACCCAGGTGAGAACACGTGTAGGCAAGTGCTCCTCAGGAGAAGAGAGAGCCTCGTGGGCACAGAGGTTTGCTGCGCCATAGTACTAGCTGGTGCTCGCCCACGGCCTCTTCAAATAGGCCCCCAGATGGCCACAAGCCCAGGCATCCCGAGAGAGCACCAGGAAAACTGCCTTCTTATTCAGAGGACAGGCCCACCTAGGTCTGAATCCTGCACAGCACAACAAAAAAGCAGGAATCCACAGGCTTCCAGGAGCAAAGGTATATAGTGTAAAATGTTATGAAACCGCTGTGCAAATGAGAACATTCTGTCCGATCAGAAGAGGCTTAATTAGCCTGAACCAAGAGTCTAAGGTCAGTCAATTAAGAACATTTCACAGCCTGGGCTATAACATTAGAGACGTTACAGGCCATCCTGCCACACCATTATAGGGCCCCAAACTGAAGCACATTTTGTTTCCTCCACCCTGGTTTAATTTAAGGACACTGAGGGCAGGCGGAGCCTCTTCCTGTCCTTCAGAAGCCAGTTGTTTATTTGCATGTGTGTGTCCGTGTGCTCTATGCTACTAAGCACAGAAAGCTAATGAACATGGAAAATGCATTTAATAGCAAAATAGTGACATTATTTCTATGTGTTCTGGGAAGATTGTCCCATGGTTTATATGTTCTTTTACTCATTCATTCATCCTCTCAAACTTCAAGGGGGGAATTAATTTATTTTACTAATTATTTTTAAGGGAGAGGCGCAGGCAGGAATGAAGACAAACAGAAGGCAGGCAGAAAGAGAGAGGAGGAAGAAGCACTTTGTTTCTTTTATTTAGTCATTCATTGTGGTTGTTACCCCAGCCCTGGGTCAGGAACCTGGGTCTTTTGGAGGTATGTGGACTGCATCGGTCGGAGGTGGTGGCTTAAACCACTAGTCCACCAGGGCGTGCCAAAAAGGCATTAATTTAGCATTAGACTCCATTACTAGAAGCAGACCCACAAAGACACAAGTCTCTCTCCCAGTTTCCTATGGCTGCTATAACAAATTGCCACAAACCTAGAAGCTTAAAACAACACAGACTCATTATCTTAGAGTTTAAAAGGTCATTAGTCAAAAATGGGTCTCACTAAGCTAAAACCAGGGTGCTCACAAGGCTGGTTCCTTCTGGAGGCTTTCAGGAAGAATCCATGTCTTTGCCTCTTTCTGCTTCCAAAGGTCACTGACATGCCTTGGCTCCTGGCCCCTTCTTCTATATGCAAAGCTGGCAACAGCAAGCTGACTCTTACTTGTGTTGCCATTTCTTTGGTTTGTTACTCTTTCGCCTCCCTCTTCTTCCACTTTTAAGAATGCTAGTCCATGCTGAAAATCCAGAATAATCTCTTCACCTCAAGGCCCTTAGTTTAATCACATCTGCAAAATCTCTTCTGCCATGTAGATGGCGCTTTACTCTATATACTGCCAAAATACAAGGTAACACATTCACAGCTTCTGGGATTAGAATCTGGACATCTCTGCGAATCCATTATTCTGCCTACCAGAGTCCGAGTCTCAAGTGCTCATTTTATATCTGGTAGAACATTTTCATAACTTTTATTTTAGTGTTTTGTTCCTTGGCTATGCTTTAAAGTGTTCTCCTAGGCATACCTTTTTGTGAATTATTCTTAGGCTTACTCTAGGCTCTTCTTAATCAACAGCATGCACATCCATCTTCCTTTCAGCCTCCCCTCCAAGAGACCCCATTCAAAGAAATAATTTAATATTTGTCCACCATTCAGTTATGAACTCAATAGCAAATAGTAAGATTAATATCCTTAGATACCTGAGGCGATGACCTGTCTGTCCCTCCTTTTTCTCCTAAATGGTTTCTCTGAACCCAGCCTGGAAGGACACACGTGTGCTGGGTTTTCTGCTCACAGCAGGATGTGTCTCTGCTCACATTTTGGCTCTGGCCACATCTCTAACCCCTACTCATCTCTGACCTGTGGATTCATGGCAGTTTAGATTAGCCATTTCTCCCTATGTAGTCATTTTCTTTTCTGAGATTGACTTTTTACATGGTGTTAATTACTAACCTCTGTAAGTATATGGTAAACAGAATAATGTCCCCACCCTCCCAAGCAGTCTGCATCCTAATCCCCAGAACCTGTAAATATGTCACCTGATAAGGGACTTTGAGGATGTGCCTGAGGTCAGGACCTTGAGATGAGGAGTGCATTCCAGATTACATAAGTGGCCCCACATGATCACGAGTGCCCTTCGGTGGGGAGAATCTTTGCTGGCTTTGAAGAACAAGAGAGAGGCAGCAATGGAGGAAGATTTGATGCCCCATTGCTGGTTCTGAAATAAAGCAGGTGATAGCATAAGGCCAAGAGGTGGCTAGCAGCTGGAAAGGGTGAGGAGACTTATCTTCAGCCAGTCTCAAGAAGGAAAGCAGCCCTGATCACATCTGGACTTTAGTTCCCTGGGACCCCTGTTAACTTTTGTCCCACAGAACTGCGAGATGATAAATTCCTATCGTTTTAAACCACAGAGTTGTAATAATTTGTTACAGCACTATTGAAACTTAATGCAATGCACATACTTCTCAGTTCACGCTGATAATTTAAGCCTTCGAAATGAATGCCGTTCAGAGTCATTGGTGGATTGGCAACATCCTCCTCCAGATCATTAGCCAGAATTCAAATAAGCTCAGGCCTAATGGAGACCCCTGCAGGATTCCATCAGAGAACGCCTTGGGTTGAAGAAGTCATGAGATTAATTATCCTCTCACATTCCCTGGGTCTAATGTTATATCAGAGCCAATCTGTACCTTTCCTGCCAGACATGGCACTGCACAGGTTTTATCTTCATAAGGAAGATTACCTTCCCTGTCACTTCCTCTACTGATGCTGCAGTCAATGCTCACCCCAACCCCAACTCCAGGGAAACACCTCCCTCCAGACACACACACACACACACACACACACACACACACACACACACACAGACCACAGAGAAACACTCGGGGCCATTCACGTCTCCCTCTTCTGAAAATAGCCCAGATTTTGAAAATGACTGGCTCCCCCAGTGCTTTGATGCCTGAAGTCCTGGGGATTGTGAATTTCTTTCCCTTTCTAAAAGTTCCATTATGTTATAAAGCATTCAGCAGCTAAAGGAACAGCAAGTTGGAATAGTCTGTTTTTTAAGCATCATAGGAGAGAAAGCTAATAATATTGGATTTTCTTTTCTAAGAACTTGATGGATTTTGTCGCAATTTGAGGATGTCTGTTAAAGCAGGTGAGGGTAGCAACTCCAGATGAACATGGCTCACACCCATCTGCCTGAGTGGAAGCACTGCAAGCTGCACACTTGGACTTCTCGGGAGGTTCTGTCTGTGCATCTGATTCCTATTTTCTACATTCATTCAAATGCATTATGTGCTAGACACTATTCCAGATGCTGGGGATACAGTGGTGGCTCCAGACTGAAGAATCACTGCCAAATAGTTAGCAGTTAAAGCCACTGGACGTTCAGCAAGGTGTGTGTGGATGGAGAAGAGAAGGCATGTCCAGCACTGAGCCTTGGAGCACTTGAAAATTCAGAATCCAACAGAGAAGAGCTTCAGCTGAAACAAGATTTTCTGGTGGGAAGAAAATCAGCAAAGTGCATCAAAGTGCATGGTATCATAGCAGAAGAAAGTGTTTCAAATCGAAGGTAAAATGTTCATGGTACCAGAGCTGCTCGGAGGTCAAGTAAGAGACGAACAGATTGGTGATCACCGGTCTGGACATCATGGAGGTGACCTTGACATCAACTTTGGAAGGGACAGAAGTCCAGTTATTGTCATAACAGAATATGAAAAATAAAAGAGTGGAGACCCTGACTCCTTGGAGTTAAATGAGACAGTAGCTGAGGTGAAAGGGTCATGGGTGGAGAGGTTCTACGTGGGCATACTAGTATTCATGGCAATAATCCAGTGGAGAGAGAGAAACTATGGAGCAGTAAATCAGATGGATGCTTGCAAGAAGGAAGAGAGGACACAGTGCTGGGGCAGGGGGTCCAAGGTGTAGGTAGAAAGGCCAGAAATAGACCCACAGAAACAGAAGGCAGGGAAGAAAATGTGAGTATGAAAGCAGGAATGTTGGTGGATTTGGAAGTGGGACATAAGGATTTCCTGTCTAATTCTGTGTTCTCAAAGAATATGCAGCTAGGCCATCATTTGCCCTTTGAACACCTTTATAGCAGAAAGACTGGAGCTTTGTCAGCTAAGGAGATAAGGAGGATCCTGGCCCTATCTGGGTAGATACTGATTATTAGGAAAGTCACTTATCCTGTTGGTGAATGTGTTTGCTAACTTTTAAATGGGACTGATAATTATTGTATTAATCAGATATAAGAGAATTATCTGTTGAGTCTGGAAAAAAAAAGGGCTAAGTAGAGATCCCAAGATACATGAAACACTGAATACATTTAAAAATATATTTCGAAATGTATGGTAGAGCTAGAAGAAAGTCAGGATGATTCTCAGAAGCTAGAAGCAATAAGAAAATGTAAATCCAGGGAGGTAGTTCCCTGCTGAAGATGATCCTGCTGACCCCAGGATCTAGCATATGGGTTTGAACCGGCCCCAAGCCTGCAGGACAGAAAGCAATACCAGACCTAGAGGGGAAGGAGAAGTCAGAGTAAGCTCTGGGGGAACAACAACACAAAATCCAGGACCTCCTAAGGGAAACTTTCAGCAAGTGAAGCTAAACAAAGAACATCTACCAAAGAGGGAAATAGATGTCTGCCTTGCTCTTGGTTCTTGATGAAGGAAAAAAGAGTGAGGAAAAAAATTCTCCTCTGAGATAGCTAACCCTAAGCCTACACTGTTTGGGAGCTGGGATTCATCTAAATACATAAGCCACAAATTTTGTTAAAGAGGAATGATTTCAATCCAGGTCTCAAAAGCCATCCTTTAAGAAATAAATAGAGAGAGAGAGAGAGAGAGGGAGATCCCACAGCACAAAGGACTAAAAGCCACCGTGAAAAGGGTCAAGAGAAGCAATTTACACAATGAGACAATGCAAAAACACATGCAGTAGGATTATCAGATGCGGTGATAAAAGATGTTTGATATTTTTTTTAAATGAAAGAAAGTGAAATGGAAAAATTCCAGAAATCTGTACATTGAGCTGAACAATATTGTACTGTACACTTAAGTTTTGTTAAAAGGTTAGACCGTGTTACGTAGTTTTTAGCACACACACAAAAAAAAGGAAAGTGAGAGATGGCACCAAAAAGTACCAGACTGTCAAATATAATCACTCAGATTTTAATCAAAAAGATCAACTAGAAAATTAAGAAGCAAATTCTGAGGCAACTGTTCTCAACTGAAGAGACAGTTAATGAATTTAAAGATTAAGCTGGAAAAATTACCGAAAATAACAATGAACAATATTAAAGAGAGGTTAAGAGATCAAGGTAAAAGTTCTAATATATATCTAAAGGTTGTATCAAAGGAAATAAGAGAGGGAATGGGGAAGGGAAAATAGTAAAAGAGATAATGGATGAGACCTTTCCAGTGTTGATCTATGACAATAATCTTTAATTCCTGAAGCTCGATGAATCCCAGCATTCCCAAAGAAAACCCCCAGACACTTCAGGATGAGATTACAGAGTCTCCAAAGAAATAGATGCAGAGGAAAGGCAGATAATCCACAAGGAGTAATATCCCAAGACCTGACTCACAAAGCACAATAATGGGGACAAAATCATTAGCGACCCAGCAAGGCTATCTTTCAAATATGAGGGTAAATTTAACAGCTTCAAATAAGAAAACCTTGGGAGAGATGACTACTAACACTCAGCAAAGGAATTTCTACAAGACGAATTTCAGAAAGATGATCTTAGAAGGAAGCAAGATGATTGTCAATAAGAAATGAGGAGTCAAGAAAAAGCAAACGTGGTAAATATATTCAAGCCCAAAATAACTAAATGCTGTGAGAAGTTGAAAAATGAAGAAAGAAGCAAAATACTAAACAACAAGAGCATATCAGAGAAGGTGATTAGCCCGGGCAACACCAATTTCCCCCTCTGCAAATGTTAGGTTGCTGCTATTTTCAAAAAGATTTCTGGAATCTCGTTGCCTCTACTTCAGATTACTTTGGCAACTAGCTCAAAGCTTCAGTGGTTGTATTTTCTGTGAACAAAATTTCCTAACTGTGATACTTTGCTATAGACCTAGAGTATTTAAGTAGCTAAACCAAGTGCAATGGATCTAAAATCTCCCAGACCTTCACTTTTTCTATTTCCATCTCCATTTAATTTCTCAAAGTGATGAGATAACTGTAATGACAGCAATCTAAGTGACTGTGTATTTTGTCTAAAATGCCCTGAAATCATTCTGAGTTATTATGTAAGTACCCAAATCTGCTCATTATGCTGTTATGGGGGCTCAGAAGTGGGTGCGGTGGGAGGTGTTCAACAGCCCTCTTGCTTAAGATATCATTTCTTAAGATGACATCATTAGAAAAGGATTAGTGGTGTAATATCTGAAGGGCTTAAACATAATTTGAGTCTTTCAGGTGTGCACAAGGTAATTTTAAATAAATTCCAGGGTTTTTCTGATGATAAGCCTTAGTTTAATCATAGCGACCTTTAAAGAAACACTAATTGGATGAGATCATTTTTAATGTAAAACTTGAAACATCACAGGCAAAGTAACTATCACTGTTCTTAGTATAATTTGGGGGTGGAAATAAAAGTGAACTCAGAAAGCATGCTGTGATGGACTGCTGGTCTTTGGAAGTCTTGGTTCCCTCCAACAGTGATATGTAACTTTCTGACGCCAGAAAACTAAGGGGTAGAGAGATATTTAGTCTATCATTACATTTTATTTCTGAGAATATCATATATAAATCATTGAGTCTATGGAATGAGTCTAAATGGAAGTGAGTTCATTTAGAGAGCACTAGAATATGACAGGCACTGATAAAGAGGTGGATAAGACATGATCCCTCCTCTTAAGGAGTTCACAGTTGGTCACTGTGATGAACAAGATTAGTGTTAGGACAAAGGTTTCCTGGACATTTCCCTGTGCTGGGTGCTATGTTAGGTCATGAGGACACTGAGATGAGCGAGGTATGTGTGAGAAGGATTGCATCATCTAGTAGAGGACACAGACAAATTGTAAACCAATAAATTACAAAGCATAACAGAAAAAGGGCCACAGACATAGCACTGGGAAATACAAATACCCTGCAAGAGTCAGGAAAGCTATCCTGACTGGAATTGTTGTAGAAAATCTAGAAAGGATTTGGCATTTGAAATTGGACTTGAAAGATGAATAACAAATAAGAAGAAAGGAAAGTCAGAGAGGACAGTATGGCAGCAACTAACCTGGACTCATGAAAGGACGGCCCAGTTTTGAAGACTAGACAACAGGATAAAGCTTAGGTGGAAGAAATAAATTGAAACAAATCTTGTCACCTTTACAAAGAATTCCAACCTTATCCTGGAACAGCCGGAGTCAACAGGGAATTTGAAGCAGGAGGCTGCTATATTCCACTTCTTTTTTAATGATTTCAGGAGGGCAGTGTTAGAGTTATTGCCGAGATAAGTGAGACTACAGGTCAAGGGAAAAAATAGTTTAGAGGCCATAGCAATAGTCTAGACAAGGCATGAAAATGATATACATCAAAGTCATTGTGGTGGGAATGGTGCCAATATAACAGAAGAAATTTGACAAGATAGGAAATCGGTTGAGTGTGGGAGGCACAGAAGAGAAAGTAAAGTTAATGAGAAAGTTATCTAAGTAGAGAAAGTTGAGTGAGCCATTTCACTGTTATCTGAGAAATGAAGTATGGCATCCATAGCAGGTTTGGGAGAAAAGAAGATAAATTCTATTTAGCAAAATTTAAGTCAAATATGCTTATGAAATTTCAATAGGAAGGCTGCAACTAGTATAATTCAAAATATGGGGATGATATTCAGTGATAAAAATTTAGGAGAGTCATACCTGAAAGGAAGTGTCTTCTGGTTAATTTAAGATTTAAAACAAACCAAAAAAAAAAAAAAAAGAGACCAAAGGGATCCACAGATTGGTCCAGAACAACCAAAGGTCTTTGTAAGACTAATGACTTTCATGAGAACCATAAAGCACTGCACTCCCCATTAGTCTCCATGAGGAGTGATGGTACATGCAGAGTCCCACACTTTCCAACCTCTTGCCTAGAGAGAATGCTCAGGATACGCTTCTCCTGCTCTTCTACTACAAATTTTATGAAGCCACAGAATTACTGTCAGGGTTCTGGAGCTTTCCTGTACCTCTGCTGATGGACTTGAAGTCTTTGAGATAAGAAGGGAGTAACACAAAGACATAGGAAACAAGTGCGCTGAGAAGTCACAGAGCAAACAAAATAATCCAAAACTGAACAGCCATGGCTTTTCTCTGTGAAGGCTGTCCTCTCGTCATCTGCATTCTCTCTTCAAGATGTACGAACATGCGTGAGCTGGAGAACCCAGCACAGATCCCCAGTTAGGCTTACCTGAGGAATACCCTACGGAAGGTTGAATTAAGGCTGTTTGAATAGTTTCCTTTCTGGAAATCCCATGACCTCTCAGGCATATGTTCTGTCAGAAAACTCCATCAGCCTAGGAAACAATGGTATTCAAATAACCAGTGACCTTCACGTAATGGTTTTGCTCCTGGTTCTATTCCCTGCTTTATTCTATCTCCGCATTTGTGCCTTTGAAAGATCTGAAACTCAGTGACCATGAGGCAGGATTGTAGCTGGTGCCACCTAACTAATTACACGTTAGAAAAGACTACACAGCCTGCGTCTCCCAAACAAGAAGTCTGCTCTCTACTTGTGAAACGATGATAAGCTGGAATGGCAGAGAAATGTAAACTGACTATGAAAATTATTCAACAGGTATCAGCATATTGGAGTATGAAGCACCCAGTGATGTGAGCCGCAGGTCAGACAACCGTGCGACTACAAGATAAAACTGTTGCTTCTCTTTGAAAAAACTTTTTCATTTTTACTTCAAACTATGAAGGAGGATTTTGACAATAAATAAGCACAAACATGTTAAAGAGCAAATTTTCAAGATTGCTTTTTGGTTTTTGTTTTTTGGTTTTGGTTTTTTTTTTTTTCAGATAAAATGTGAGACTTCAAAGAAATTTCAGACCTCTAGATAGATTGCTTCCAACCCTCTAAATTCAAGAGGCAAAAAATTCCCTCTCTCCTTCCACGAGGGCCTGTCAGATGGGGTGGAATGGGGTGGGGTTCTCTTTCCTGAAGAAAAGGAGGAGGGAGCAGGTCACAGTTCAGTCTGGCAAATTGAGAATGTCTAGAAGATAAAACAGGTGCCGTCCAGAATGAGAATATAGAATCAGCATGGACACTAATTAGCAGACTATGAGTAGACAGACTTAGAGTATAGACTAGGAAGACTGAATCAGGCTGTGAAATGCTGTGTAGCCTTGGGGGTGGGGGGAAGGGTCTTCTCCCTGAGTCTCAGTTTCCTCATTCCTAAAATAAAGGAATTGTACTAGGAAAAGAAGTCATAAGCTCTTTAAATTTTACGAATATGTTCCAACATTGAAAAGCTTTGTTTCAAATAAAATTCTGGATTGTGGTCTTCTCTAGAAAAATCAGAGCCTCTCACCACTGAGCACACCCACATGACAATGTTGCAGGGGAGAAAGTCTTCCCAGGCAGGACGGGAGCCCCCACCACGGGGGCCTCTCTGTACCCACATCACTCCACATGCTGCCCTGTCCTACCTGACTATAGAGACCTGAGGTGTCAAATTCATTACTAGTTAGACAGCCTTGGGACTTGGAGAACTACTTAAATTGAAATTTAAACTATCCAAAAGTAAATAATATTACAGTCAGTTCCTCTGTCACTTGAGTCAATTTTGAACCCTCCGTAGCCACAGATGGCCAAGTGACTCTGACATGAACACTGCACATACAGAGTATTTCAATCATCACAGAAAGGTCCTTTGGTTAGGGTTCTTTAGACAAATGGAAAGTTTCATTAAACATTTGAATGCATGATCCCAGGCAAGATGAAGCTTCAGATCCCTGGTAGCCCTCATCTTCCATTTTTTGTGGGGAAACCCCATCAGCAGCACTTGCAGATACCACACGTGTCCCTTTAAAAATTCTTTCCTTGAATCTGGTGCGGTACATGAAGATGATGTGTAACAGCATGTGTGTTTCTTTTCAGTCTAGAGCACCTGTGGCCTCTACAGCAAGCAGAGAGGGGTAGGTGTGCTGGTTTGTCTTTGGGGGGCCGGCCATTGTGGTGAGGTCAGCTGGAAGTGGCAGGTTTGTGATGCCAGCTCACCCTCTCCCTGCAGCTCCCAGTCCAGCTGCATCCACGGAGAGCAGCAGTTCCTAGCCTCCTCCTAGGGAATAGGTGATTAAGGCAGATATGCAAACTACACTCATTCCAGAGGTGCTCCCATGCAAAAGAAATTAGGGCAAATATAAAAGTGATTAGGCTATGGACACAACATAATTAAATAAGCAATGGAAAGTTTGCCCCTAGCACAGAGGCCGTAAGAAGAGCAGTAGGTGTGAGCCGCGCTTTAGTGAGCTAATATGTAATTACAAATGAGCAGGATGCCTCCGTCGTATTCATTACAGCCAGTCCCTTCGGGAACACTATGGGGCAACACTTAGTTAGCAGTTAATAAGCCACAGTATATGCCAGGCTGCAGCAAAATTGTGTTTTCCCTAATGCCATCATTCGCATTGACCTTCCTTTATGGGATCTGCAAACATCAAGGATCCCTGTTCGCTTTTACACAGACTCTAAAATTCCAACTTGGGAAATGCCATACCCACCATCTTGAAAGTAAGAATTGGGTCATTTGTTACCATTCAGACTAGTTAAGGGAGATGGAACAGCAGTGGCCCTCAACCAACCAACAGCTTGGGGGAAAAGTATTATCCCAGCCCAGTTAGGTCAGAATTCTGGGAGTGGGGCCCAAGAATTGGTATGTTTTTAAAGCATCTCAGAGGATACTAACACACAATGGGATTGAAAACTCTGTCATCTGCGAGCCCACACAACCACACTGCCTACGTCCTGTTTGACCTGTAGGGAGAACAGGACACCTCTCTGCCTTTGCCCCTTCCTAGACAGATGGATGACCACATACTGCCCTGTTGTGTGGTGGTCACAGGACAGCCAACGCACGTGGTGAGGGTAATTTTCAAAGATACCAGGTGCAAGGATTCTAGAGGCTTTTCTGTCTCTAACCCAAGATCCAAGCGGATCTCCCATTTCTATTCCATTATTTCTGGGTTCCCTGGGATCCTGAGCTTGTGAGGGAGAGTGGGAGGTTTGGCTATGGGAATTGGGTGTATGAGCCAAGAGGAGACAGGAAAGAGGTGGTGAGAGGAATCCAAGAAGTGTGAGTAAAGGGAAAAAAATAATAATAATTAGCCATGCAACTGCTGTACCTTCATACTGAAAGCAACAGAAAGAAGAAAGGCATTTAGCAAAGAGGGACATGACAGGCACATGTCCGGCAGCCAGGGAGGGCGACAGCTGCCCGCTTTCTGTGTGTGGCACCCAGATTAAGCACGTGTCTCAACATGTCCAGTGTGAGGCCCGACAAGCACAGATGGCAGAGGAAAATATGAGCACCTGTGCTTGCACTAACATGGGGCAGGCAGGGCACTGTAAGAAACCTCTGTCAGCTTCTAGACTGTTTTGCAAAACCCAGTAAATCAGCACGGGTCCTGCAGGCTGGCACCATCCCCGCATATCTAAGAAGAACAAATTCAGACCATCTCAAGTTACGAGCTCCCGCGCACATGAGCGGCCCAGTGACCTCGGCTACACAGCTGTCCTCTCCTGACCCAGCTGAAATCTCTCCCTCATGAATTTTCTCTCTTGATATCTCAAGCAGGTGGCTCAACAAGAGAGTGAACACGTTCTCCAATCTTAGAGCCTAGCTCTGCACACACAGGAAAATGTGGAGTGGGTTTTGGTCTTGGCTCGTTTTAAAGAGTACAATGAATTCTAGTGTCTGGGGACTCTCAATGTCTCAAAACCAGCCCAGCTTCTCCTGGGGTTCAGATCTTGCCTGGAGCTTACTCCTTGGTACACTTGGTGATGTTTGCAATATGCTGACATTTCTGCCAATTCTCAGGGACATGTGGGAGCTTTACCTGAAAAGTGAGCTACGTCTACTCCTCCTCCCGCTCCGCGGCCCGGGCCCTCTCCCCAAGGCCTCAGCACTGCATCAGGCTTTGTGCCTGTCTCCCTCAGTTACAAGTCGGAACCTGTCACACTGATGGCTGTGCCTGGAGGCTGGGGTCTCTTTCATGACATTTTTCCTGGACAGAGGTAATAAAACACACCATCCCTTTGGTATAGTTACCCCATAAAGGAGTGGGTACTCTCAGAAGTACCCAAGATAGATTCAAGAATGTAGAGTTTCTGGGCAGAAGGCAAAAGATCAGGTTCAACGCAGAAGTGTTGTATGAATCCTGAAACAAGAATAAAGCCCTAGGTGGGGGTGGAAGCATATAGAGGCCCAGTCCTTACAGACAAGCTCTCAGACTCACAAAAGGTGGGAATAAGCCCTAGAGAGTATCTATTCCAATGGCTCTCTAATCTGCCCCACCTTAGAACTACATGGGGAGTTTTTCAAAGCAAATCAATGTGTTGGTCTCATCTCAGAGGCAAAATCAGAGGTGGGGACTTGGCATGGGAATTTTCCTCTTAGTTCCCCAGTTTAGGAAATCCTGACACTAAAGGACTCTAGAGTGGGCAGAGTTGAGACCGAAACCCCTCCTGCAGGGCATCCCAAACTTGACTGTGCCCATTGAATCACCTGAGGGGAATCCTGATGAAATGCAGATATGATTAGAAGGTCTGGGGGTGGGTCTGCCATTCTGCACTTCTGAGAGGCCCCCAGGAGAAGCCTGTGTCTCTGCTGGTCCTCAGAGCACACTTGAAGGCCTTAAATTCTGACACTATAAATATATGAACTGATTAGTCTCTGGTCTTTCCAAGATCAGGATTAGAGTCAAAGTGGTAAAGAGGCTGGATGGGGATGAACTGCTTTTTGTCCTGATTCTGGAACTTAATTGTTGTGTGATTTGAGCAAGTCACTTAACCTCTCTGATCTTCCACTTACTCTGGTGAGGAAATGGAGAGGAAACTATCCCTCTCAAGAAAGTTGTTATATCAGTCAGATGAGACATATGAAGTTGTTCTGTGTGCCACAACGCACTACTGAGTATAAGAGCTTATATGGGATTGATCTTTGTGCACACTGGTGGAGTAGCGGATAGGTCAGTCCCCTCTGAGGGAGTTCAAGGCACATACCTCCAAGTTTGAATCCCAGGTCCCACGGGAGCAAGCAGTGTAAACACCTAATAAAAATAAAATCATATTCTTCCTCTTCTCTCTTGCTGCCCCCTGTCTACTTGCCTTCATTCCTGCCTGCAACTTTCCTTTAGAAAAAAAAAAAGATTGACTTTTGAAAGACACTGACATTAACCCTTCATATGCTGGTTATTTATATGTGTACATACATTTTTATAGTCCTTCACTTCTCCCAACAGGAGTATGTGAATGTGGGCACATATACAATAGATGATTTTTATTTCCTAAAAGCTTTTATTTAGCTCAGTATATGTGTGTACATGTGTTTGCATGTGTATAATGTGTCTGTGTTTGCCTGTGCATAATGTGTGCGTGTGTGTCTGTTTGTTTTATCCCCTCATTACCTGGGGAGAAAGACTTACAAGGAAGTTCTCTTTAACCAGGAAGATTCAAGAATGCAGAGCAAATGTTCATGAGCAGGAGCCAAACTGGTAGTTTTGCTTGCTCCTTTCCACCAGGCATTAACACGCCCTTAACCAAAACAAAATGGAATCATGGCCCAGCCAACTTAATCTCAATGTTCTCCACACTGTGTGTCCCTGAAGTTATGTTTCCTGGCTAGCCTCGCCAGACAGTTGTTTCCTCGCTAGCCTCTCTTTGGAGGCTAACCCTTTTTGAGGTTTGCACCCCCAATTCCTATTGACATGCCTGGCTAACACCGATCATACCATGCATATATGTCCATTCCCCAAAGAAATGAAACCTTGGCAAAGTCTTACACCACATTCTGAAGCCACTGGTTGCGCAAACACATTTGGCACAAACTAAAGGGACCGAGCAGTTCTCTGGGTTGAATCTCAGAAACAAAATGTACTCGTCCTACTTCCGAGATCATGTCTGAGGACTTGGCTCCCACAGCCGAGAAACTGCCTCCTCACTGATGTCATCGTTCAATAGAAGGCAAACATCTCTGGGTTCAGCAGTTCAGGGCCAGAGTGAGAAAAGGTGGGGATCAGAGGGAATCAACTAGGCTTGACAACTTTGGGGTGACTTAGAAATACTCCAATTCTACCAACAAGTGAATCTTAAAATAGAAATGGGCTGCACAGGATGACAGGAGGGGCTATGTGGCTGAAAGCTCCTGGGGGGCGGGGGAGGTTACCTGTCACGATGCCACCTCTGTCAGGTGGGTTTTATGGAGCTGCAGATGCTGCCACACTTGCTGCCCCCAGAGCCCCAGGAGGTTTGAAATGTGACACCCAAACCATGGGGTGAGGTAATTCTCATGCAGACCTTGTGACTTACTTGCATATCACTCTGTGTAATATCTCAGACATCCAATGACTTCATTTTCCTAACCAAAGCAATGCAGGTTCTGCAGGACTGAGCACACTTCACTGCTCTAGGTAAGCTCTCAGCACAGAAAAGACCCAGCCTGCTCTGGGTTCCCCAAAGCACCATTCTGCAAAAGCATTTTATTTTGTTTTAAAAAAAAAAATCATCTTTCCACATTTTCACCTGTAAAATACAGGCTTTTCATGACCAGATAAAAATTTTTTGACCAGGTCTCCCTAATGTCTAATGTTTCAGACCACACTGCCCATTTAGTCTTTGTGGCCAGATAAAGGCCACCCTGGGAAGAGCTCTGGTCGTCACAGGGTCTGATGCGTACATCACATGGATATTTGCATCAAGAACTTTTAGGCAAACAGGACAAGATGAGGGCTTTCCTTCAGGAATGATCAGTCTGGGAGCTCACCCTTGCTGTGCACTGGAGGCCCTTGGAAGCTTTAGCAAAGATCCACTACCTTTGTCCTTCACAAACTATGTGGATTGGAATCTCTGAGGGCGACTCAGCTGCAGAATTTGTTAAAGGCTCTTCTGTGGATTCTGATGGATAACTGAACTTAAGAAACCACATTGCTCATCGGATTCCCTTTTTATCTTTCTAGGTGAGAATATATTAGACCAGAGAATTCAAGTGCTTTGCCTAACGTCACACAGATACGTAGGGGCAGAACTAGGACTAGCGCCATTAAACCAACTGCTGAGCCTGGTACCCTGTTTTAACCATAAGAAATCACACTGATGATAGTTTCATAGGGGTGCAGCCAGGGGATCATTTAACCTGGTGTTCAGAGTGAAGATGCTAGAACCAGACTCGCTGGACCTGTCTGCCCAGAAGAATCACTTCATTGATTAATCTGAACTCTAGTTCTGCCACGCCACTGTGGAAACTTAACAAAGCACTTATCTTTGCAAAACCTCATATCCCTTGATTACAAAATAAGGTAGATGGTGTTGGGGGTAGGGAGAAGCAATAACAATAACACCTTCCTCCTGCAATTGTGAGAGTTTAATGAAATAATATGAAAATGCTGACTGCAGTGCAATGCACATGAAAGCGTTCAGTAATGTGACTGTCGGTGTCAATGTCACACGGGTGCACAGACAGTAGTCCCCAGGCTTTATGCTTTCATAGGTGAAGCCCGCAACATGTAATGTGCAGGCAATGGGGGTGGGGATGGGCCTCAAGGATCTTCAGCCGTGAACAGACAGGAACTAGGACACCACAGTCCAAGGAAACATGCTCTTTCTTAGAGACTTCCGAGATGATTTGCTGGTTTAAATTCCAACCACATTACTTGGAATGAAGGTCCTGGTTCTCCTTCCCTTTGAGGCTTTTTAAATAGATGCCGTCTCCATGATTTCATATTCAGAAGACACAGAAGTAGAGAATGAAACTTGGACTCATCATCCTTCCAGATAAGCCTGGCAGATCAGGGGGCTGTCCCACCCCAAATGCCCAAGTCAAGCCCCATGCTTCAGCATAAGAAAAAGATGACAGGGGTTAGGAAATCTATCTTCGTCCCTTCCCAAACCTCTTTCTGACTTCAGTATTTATATTTTTGATGTCTTGACTTAAAACTTCATGTTCCCATGATTCCCCTTTGTTCTTCAATCTTGGCCTCCATTGGAAAAGGGGGTGTAGCTGTACTCCCTCCACAACTTAATCCCTCATTGATTTTCACCTGGATTATTTTCCTCCTGCGTATGTGGCTACTGGACCAGAGACGTGCAGAATATAACTTTGGCACTACCTAGAAGCTTGTTGCAATGAAGAATCTCGGGTCTTATCCTAGATCTATAGAAGCAAATCTGTGTTTAATAAAATGCCCAGGGGACTTGCATGCACAGTGAGGTAAGAAGCTCTGGGCTGGCACAATCTCCTTCCCGGAGTCTGCCTGTTCTCATGTTCTCTGACAACTACCTCACTGAAGCGCTGCTTTCTGTCACTGTCACACTCAAAACCTTTGACTTTCTCCTTTTTGATACCCAAACCGACTATATTAGTACTTCATGTGTATGCAGGGCTCTGAATTCACAAACCATTTCCACGTAGCGTTTTATCTACGATCACATCTAATCTGTTAGCAATTTCATGGTAATGCTCCAAAGAACCTCAATCCAACCATGTATTTCTGTCTCCCAACAACTACCCTGCCTAAGTCATCACCATTCCTTGCTTTAATTAGGACACCCATGTCCTGTCTGGTCTCTCACTTCATTCTTGTCCTACTCCAATTCTCTTCCTACAGAAATTGTTCCCTATCCCTTCCCTAAATATGCCCCTGTTTCCATTGCCCTTGGAATGAAAATAAATTCCTTCTCCTAAACCACACATGCCTATCCAATCCAAACCCACCATCTTAAGCAACACATCTCCACCATTCTCTTCTACCCCCCATCCACACCTGCCTTTCTCTGATCCTCATATATGGTCTTGCCTTTACCTTGAACACTAGTCCCCCAGATTTCATCAAGAGTTCACTCTTTCATGAAACCTTCCCTAACTACTATATCTAAAGCATGAAAAATCCAGCTCTCTACTCTCTACCCAATTGTCTGTTCTCCTCCCTTCATAACCAGTACCACTATCTGCAGCTACTTATTTTCTTTTGGATAGTCTATGCATGTGTTATCTGGGTCTCTGCACCAACATATCAATTCTTCGAGAACAGAGCCCTGCATGCCTCTTTCCCCCAGTATGCCTCGGACCTAAACTCTGGATCGATGTTTCTTGAAGGGATCAATGATTGAAAACCATGTCCTTTATCCTGAGCTTCACTCTAATCTCTGGACACTGGCCCAGGCATTTAAGTACTGTTCCACTGGGGAGACTCCAACTGTTTAATGATTTGCCGAGAGTCAGTCAGGTAGTCAGTTATAATGTCATGATCGAACTCAGATCTTCTCATTCCAAGTTGTATGATTTCCTCAACACAGCACGCTCCCTTTCATATCAACTATCAAGTCTAATACTCAAGCACATCAATATTATATACCTAATTTATTCTTCCTCATCTTTAATAAAAGATTTCCCCACAGATTCTCTGACATTTTCCTGAACACACTCCACTCTCCTGATTCCCTGCTTTTGCTCATGTGCAGATGACTGGAATCCATAGCGTTCTCTAAGTCTCCCAGTCCATGTGCACCTGTTTAAATCCAGCCTCTCTTTAAAATTCCATAGAAAATGTGAACCCCTCCATGAAGAGTATGTAGTGCATGCACTCTTTCCTTTCTTGGATTCTTATAACCCCTTCTCCAGTTGACTTTTTATTGCTATTGTTGTTTTGGGGTTTTTTGACCTTCTTTATGACTCGTCATTATACTTAGTTTTATAGCTACCTGTTACCATTGTCATTCTCCATCTGCCTTCATCTCTAGAAGCTCACATGCCTATCCCAACTCTTTGTCATACACAAACATTTACTAAATTAACTTGATTCGCATGACTACCGTTAAAGATCTCCTTAGAGCCATCATGAGAAAGTCTTAAACCTTCTGATGTGTGATGCCAATGTGGTCTGAAAGATCTATGAAGGAAGTAAAGAGACTAAAGGCAAAAAAGAGAAAAAATTGCTATCATGTGCTCCTAAACTTGAGAACTTGTTTTCAGGCTTCAGAGAGGGACAAAGGATATAGTTACGGATACATTGCTCCCCTTTCTGATAAGACAGAAAATAAGATAAAAGAAAAGGTAAAAGGAAAAAAGAACAATTGACCTCACTTTAACTCCACTGAGGGCCAATAAGTGGAGTATGGAGCGTGGGAATTTATTCAACTCTACATATTCCTGAGGCTTGATTCAATAGCAACCCAAAGGCAGGATGTTTGTGGCTGCCAAGCCTTGGTCACAAGAGGCAGGGCAAGTCAGGAGACATGACAGGGGTTCAAAAGAAGATTGTGCAGAGTGTCCCGGTTTCAGCAACACTTCTGGGTCAGAGTCTAGTTTAGGTCCCAAATTGCTTCTGGAGCTTTCTCAGAGGGCCTATAGCCTACCTTGGTCAAGAACTTTCTCCTTCCACCCATTCCCACCAATCTTCTTTCTAGTACTTAAAAGATTCTTAAAATCACAGTGAAATAATCGGAAATAGGATTAAAACCAATAAAAGTTAAGAATTGGGACCTTTCATTTTGCACCAGCCCTGTACTGCTAGGAACTGCTGGGACTTTTAGAGCTTTTAAATGGAGAAGAAAAGCCAGCTTAGAAGAGGGAAGTGTTTCTAAAAATGCACTTCTGGCAAACTAGCTAAAAATTTCTTAGAAAAAAGGAACATGAACCTCTAACCTTCCAGGAATGTGTTACAATTTCTTTGCACATTCCAAATGAATTTTATATTCATAGCTAACTTATTATTTTGTATTATTTTCATGAAAGAGACCTCTGCCTCAACCCCACCCGCACCCCAAAGTATGTAAGATTTAGACTCCATAAACCTGAGCCAGCTCCTAAAATTGTATCAACTAGAAGCAAAAGTGAAGATTTCACTCATGCAACAATATTTATAAATACCAACCCCTACTCACAAAGCACAGTGATGTGGCCGAAAAAAGGAATGCCAGGCCCTGGGGTTACAGGAGGAAATAAGGTAGATGTGGCCTTGCATTTTGCAGCATTGTAGGACTATGAGGATATTGGAGGGCCCTGAGTAGATTCACATTTCCTATCTGAGCCCTGGAGGGAATCAGTTGAACACCCTTTGATCTTGTTTTAATCCTGTTGGCTTTGCCACAGAAGACACAGACATTGATCTTCATCAGGATCCTTGACCAAGTCAAAAATCAAAGTCTACTGTTCTCCCCAAACCCAAACCAATTTTGGTGTAACCTCACCTTATCAGCCCCACCAAGAATCTGGCATATTGGTTGGAGCAGGTTTGAAAGTCAGGACAGCCATTCAAGACACTGGCCACCTTGGGAGATCCATCTATAAGTCAACTGGAAGAAATGTCTGTTCTTAGCTACAGTGGCTCATCCTCCTTCAATACATACATACATATATGCCACATACATACCACATGCACACTACATGCACAGTACGTACATGCATGCATCATCTAGTCTCAGACTTCATGATAAAAGTCAGTGGGTTGGAGAATAAGAATTCATTGGGTCAATGAGAATAAAATATTATGACAAAAATCACAAAAACAACAAAACCAAGGCAGTCAGGGTATTGATTCATTCATGCATTAAACAAAGATTTAGTAAGTACCTGTTAGAAGACATATCTATAAACAGAACAGAAGTTCTGTCCTCACAGATCTGTCACCCAGGCAAACAGAGAGAGGCAGTAAGTGAGGGACATGAGACAGGACAAAGCGCACGCAGAGTGAGGAAGACCTGGAGCATCGGGATGAAGAGGACTGGGTGTTCCCCAAGAAGGTGCATTTTGCTGGCTGTGTCCTGACATACATCAGAAAACTCACCCCAAGAGCTGGTACTTGTACTTCCAAACAACGGCAGAAAAGGACTGCTTCTCACACACCACATGTTGACTCTGCGACTTGCTCAGTTACACAATAAATATTTTTCAAAATGCAATTTTTCCAGTCAGAGGAGAGATTTCATTGAATGTCATTTAAAATAGATTTTCATTTCACGTCATCTAACTGACTTAAAAAGCACTGGCCATAAATTCCATATAGTATGCGGTTCCACGGGGAGGACTGGTGGGGCAACTGTCAATTAGGTGTTACATGAAAGGATGCAAATGTCTCATAAAAGTGATGGAAGATGGGATTATTGCATTAGCCATGTCATTTTTGCCATGCTGTTACACACCCTAGAATAATAACCAACACATTTAGAAGGCGGAACTCATTCTGAATGTGCATTTAAACTGTATGTAAATACAAACTGTCTTGAATCCATTCTTAACACTTTTGTCAGTCACTTTTAAATCCTCAAGTGCTGAGGAAAATAATTAATAGGTGAGATATCTGATAGAATAGGTTATGGGCTCCACTAAGACATTTTCCAATATGTGATATTTTGCAGTTGAGCCTTTGAAAACTGGGTTGTCAAATCTATAAAAATACGAAACTGATTTATCCCATCCATAAAAACTTCTAATGGTGCCATGCTTTTTACCCCGAGCTTGTGAGGTAAAGAATTCAAAATGTCAGCAAAATACTCTAGAAGGAGAGAAGGTGGAATATATTGCAGAAGAGAAACCAAATTGTCACTATGGCGTGTCAGTCTCAAATGAAAAGGAGAAAACCAGATGGGATGTGCCTAATGATTCATCCAAATGATAAACAGCCAGGGAATGAGAGGCAATACTGACACTCTCCAACTTTAATGTATATTTATAAGTCATGAGTGAGGATTTGGACTAACAAATACAACCTCACTTGTGACCCCAAAACTTAGTTATCTGGAGCTCCTGGCTGAGATACAGTTGCAGAAGCTATGCTCAATTCACAAGAAATAGCTTTGTTGGGAGACACAGTGGAATCTCATTAAATATCGAAAAGAAACAGAATGCTGAGGATATCCTTAAAACTCAGGTAAAGGCATGCAGAAATGTGCAAAAGAAAAACAGTAAGGATATAGTGACAAAAATGCACAATTCCTGCTTTATGGGGGGGGACAAATACTAAATAAATAAGCAAAACCGTATAAGAGACAGTGAGTGCTACAAAGAAAATGTAAGGAGGGGTGGGAACAGGGCTACTGGTGAGGGCTGTTGATGTAAGTTGGGTTGTTGGAGAACTACTGGAGAAAGCAGCACTGAGTTGAGACCTGGAGGAGTTACATGAGGCTTGACACCATCTCAGCTAAGTGTCAGTGAGGTGAGAGCATGTTGGATATATTTGAGATGCAGCAAAGAGTTGATGTGGCTGGAGCAGGTTGGGAGTGAGTGACATGACAGGAGGTAAAATGGAATGGCATCAGCTAAGAAAGGGCCTCAAAGACAACAGGACTCTAGCCACTGGAGAGTTCTTCGTGCTGCAAGGTGACCAGTTAGGGGAATGCAAAAAAACTCCAGGTGAGACTTGGCTATGACCAGAGTGAGAACAATGAAGAAAAAAAGAAGAGATTCTGAATATGTGATTAAGGTAAAGCCAATAGGTTTTGCTAATGGGTTAGCAATGAGAACTGAGAAGGAGAAAAAACTAAATGGAAACTCCAACAATGGAATTACACTTATTGGGAGTAGCGAAGACCTCAGGTGTAACAGGTTTCAAGACAGAACTAGCAGGAATTTGGTCTGGCTGATATTAGACTTAAGATGCTCAATATACATCCAAATGAAGATTTCACTTGGTGGTTACATGATATACAATTCTGGAGATCAGAGAAGAGACCAGGCTGGAGAGAGAAAGTTAGAGATTATAAAGTCTTGTCTGAGACTGGAGAAGCTCACCTAGGTAATGGTAGAGAAAAGACGGTTTCAGCCCTAGGTGCTCTGACATTTAGTAGTCAGGGATGAAAATAAACCAGCAATGGAGACACAGAAGGAATGAGCAATGAATTAGAAAAAAAACTGGAGGAGTATGATGTCCTGGAAAGCTCATAAATAAAGTGAATCAAGTAGAAGAATCTGTGTACAAAGCACTGTTGAAGTCATAGAGGCAGAAGAAAGTTAGAGACATTAGGTAGCAGTTTAATAATGGGAAGTCAAAGGTTGGGAAGATGCCAATGTGGCAGGCAAAATCCTAGGGAGAGAACACATATGCAGAAAGATTGCTTTAGACCCTGTATGGTCTTATATCTTCAAGGTCTTTGTACACATTATGGGTCTTAATCCCAAGCTGAAGTTTACTTACTAACATGACTTATACTTTCTCCTCTTTCCATAAACATCAAACAACTCCTCCTCATACTCTCAATTCTTCTTTCACAAGAAAAAAGAAACAGCAAGAGTTTTCTATATATCCACCACATTTTCCCCCATGACCTGTATGGTGCCTCCCCTTATGTTATTGCTGGTGTGTGTGTCCCTACTCTTATTTGAACACTCTCAAGTGGTTCAGCAAAAACAGAAAACCATGTGGAAAAAAAGAGGGAGGAGCAAATAGGCAAAAATGCTAGCCATCTCTGGGTCTAAAGGGATGTATGTACGTGCTCACTGGGCTGTCCTTGCAACTTTGGAAATTTAAATATTTTCAAAATATTCAAAATGAAATTTTTGAGAAATACAGACCAGCAGACTGTAAGATATACTTTTTATTATTTCATGCTTTGTGATTATTCACAAAAATATGCTATACATTTACAAACTTTTGATAAATTCTGCATCAATCAGGACTGTAATGATATGTTACATCAGAAAAAAACATGAATGAAGGCCTTATAGTCAGAACATTTAAACCACTTTTATTTAAACATATATGTGCTTACTTACAGTAAAGTATGACAGGATAAACAATAAAATACTTTAAATTATGAGGCATACTCTAAAATTCCATGTTAGAAGTTGAGTGGAAATAGGAATTCAAGGAGAAAGTAGTATGATATGAAATTTCTAATTGATAAAGGAGCGCTCATGTTTTTAAATGGATAATAGTGGATAAAAAATCACTCTAGTATTAAAATTCCTTGAGAGAGAAATGTAAAAGAGGTCTGTGACTTTCAAAAAATATAAATATTTATAATACATTGTGAGTAAGATTGCTAACTATTTACATTTCTGATAAAAATTTAAATACTATTCAAAACCTACAAGGAGGCACACATCTTTCAACAGTATTTTAAGGTATTTGCAAGCAAAAATATTTTTGCTCCAAGTTTAAAATCTTGGGTTTTTTAAAAGTCGGGAAAAGTCTTGACAAGTGCTAGGCAGCTTTAAGAACCCACTTCAGTTAGTCCTCCCAGATTTATAGGAAGGACAGTCCTCACAGGAGTAAGCTTTTCTCTAGCACTTTTAGTTACATGGAAGCAAACACGGAGGAAGAGTGGGATTTAAACGGTGCTGGAGTTGTGCCAGGTAAATAAGACAAAGGGGGAGTGGAGCAGGAGGGTTAATGGTTAATGGTATATTTCAGTGAGTGATTACAGTGATTGACCATAAACTGAAAAAGGAGGGAAGTAAAAGACATGATGGGGATATGAGACATGTAAATGTGGTAAGATCAATAGTTCTGGTAAATTCAAAACATTTAGTCATAGAAATTGAGGAAGTGAGCTTCAGACAGTAGGTAGAGGTTTAATACTGGGGCCCTTGAATTTTTGAATATTGAGGGTGTGGTAGACAGAATTCTAAAATAACTCCACAGTGAAACTCCTTTAGAGACTCTCCTTGGTGTAAGTGTTGGAGGGACCTAGGGTGATAAGGATATCATCCTTATATGTGCTATGTTATATGTACAGTGGTGGAGATTTAGGAGCTCTTTTTAATAAGTGATCCAGAACTCCAGAGGGTACAATGGAAGGTTGTAGAAATCATGATCGAATAGAAATGGGGTCAGGAAAGGGGATGAGAATCAAGCAACAAGAAATAAACTTTTCTGGTGGAGATGAAAATAAGGATAATAAAAGGTAAGTGCCTTGATCTCAAGATAGATAGTGGTGGTCAGCTTCTAAGTACCCAAGAAAAGAACAGGTGTCTTACTAAAGAAAGGAAAACACTTAGAAGATTCTCTATTCCTCTGAAGGAATAGAGGTGTGGAAGTTAGGGGTGAGGTACAGATCCCAAGGACTGGGCATCCTTCTCCATCCTGAGATGGATGTAGGTGTGAGGTTATACAGAAGGCACACCTTAGAACCCACATACTCACTGAAGGGTAGTCAGATTTGGTTTTGAGCTTACTGCAAACCAAGCAAAAAGGGAAATATAACTTTTAAGTGATTCACAGATTCCACAAGATAGCAGAAACACAGACACCGTACCTCATCCTAAGTACCAAGAGAAAATTCTCCCTGGGTCTTCTAATGAGGACAAGGAGGGAAGGAATGAGAACTGTTTCCACAACGCTTTAATAATAAATACAACAGTTAGTTTCACATGACTGCTTTTTAAAATGGTCTTCGATGTAGAGTGATGGTATAATATTTCAGACAGAAGGCTCTTTAAGTCATTAGTTTAAACTAAGTGGCAATTTTAGGGTATGAAATAGAATGGTTTGCACATCCTTTATGCAATTCTCATAAATGTTGTTTCTATCACTTACATTTTTCATAAGTTTTCAACAGCAGTGTTTGAGATTATGTTTAGCAATAAGTACCTATAATGAAACTCTTCTGTGTTGAAAATCAGAGCACAATCATTGTTTAAACAGATGACCTCTTTGGAAATTGGGAAGTCTCAAAGACCCGGACCTAATTTCCAAATGCAGATGAACCCAAAAAGAGATTGATTTCCTTACATACATATAAATGGATGATTGAAGTTAAATAGCATAATACACAAACATAGTAATTTTAGCTTTAATAAATGATTTCAATGTTTTAAGCCTCTGTTACAAAATGCCCACTCTGGCCAGAAAATAATAAGCATTTGTTTAACTTGATAGAACTTCATGACAAAATGGCATTAAAAAGGAATTGCAAAACATGTCAAGGTAGCTGAGTGTGTTGTCTTCTTGTCTAGAGTTGTTATTCAATATGTTATCACGAAAGATCTATTAAAATCATCGTTAGTTTTAAAATAGTCAAAACCATTCTTTAGGGAAATAATTAGATGGCAGGGCCAGTGCTTGCTGCCACCTTATCTCTAACTTACAAACATAAAGATTGTGGGCTTGTGTGATAAGGAATGTGGCCATTCCTAAAGTCCATCATAAAATACCCCAAGGGAAGTGAACAGTCATGGAGCAGACACTCCAAGGGTTTAGACTTCTGTCAGAGGGGATGTTCTGCCAAAAACAGACCATCAGACAAGTTCCAACTTGCCCTGGTGACAATTTCAACCCTGAGCCAATAAAGAAAATAAAGCGACGAAGTCTCCAGACCCAGCTGAGACCTACGAAGAGGTCTTGGTTTTGTTTTGTTTTAAGGGAAGGTGCAGGAAGGAATGAAGGCAAGCAGGAAGGCAGGCAGGAAGAGTGGAGCAAAGAGCTCTTTATTTATTGCATTTAGAAGTTCACCTTGGTTGTTTCCCCAGGACCCAGGTTTTGAACCAGAGACCATGGGCTCTATATGGACTATACCCAGTGAATTAAACCACTAGGACACCAGGACGCACCAAACTCAGAGATTCTAAATGACAAACTGAACATGATGGATATCTTGAGGAAAAGTAAGCATGTCACCTTAGAATCCGTGATAAGCAGGAAGTTTGGTCCTGGAGGGGCATAAACTTTAAACCTACAACACTCCCTAGAAAGACCTCATGAGATTTCACACTTGTGATTCCACTGAGAAAAGAAAACAGGTGAACTGAGCTGACTATCACAGCCCAGTCTTGGTCAAGTACTTTATGACATGACTGCTTCATGCTCACAACAGCTTGTGAGGAGGCTCACCAGCACCCAGTTTCCAGAGGAGGACAGCATAGCCCACGACCTGTGAGAAGTCACAGTGCTAGGAAAGACAGTGTCAGAACTGAGACCACCCACAGTCAGTCTACTCCAAGGGGGCCTCTCCTCCTACATCACTTTTCTCAGAAAGCCCATCCTGTCTAGGCAACAGAAAAGCACCCAAAAACAAAGGGATAGCAGAGATAGCTTTTAAAAACTACCTATTCAGGGAGCTGTCCAAAAAGTTGAGACATCTTTAGAGTGGACTCAGAAGGATGGAAAAAAGCACAGAACCCAGGAGGAAGGCAAACTCTTGAGAAGAGCAAGAGCCATGTCAACCAGGCGAGTGAAGACTATGTCAGACGACTGGGCGTGGAAGTTGCGGGATTCGTCTCCTTAGTCAGAATCCAACAAACATGAAAATAGGTTGACTTTTTTAAAGCCCAGGGATGCCAGCAAGAGAATGACAAAGAGAAAACAAAACTCCTCCACTAGGGTTTGCATCCACCTTTCTGTCCCTAGCAAAGTTCAGAGGGGTTTTATTTTATTTTTCAGTCAAATCCTTCCAGCGTTGTAAAAGTCCTTATCCTGGCTACACACCAGCCTGGTCGGGTGTGCTGTCCTACACTGTCAGCATTCTCAACAATTGTTTAAACAGTATTATGATTCTCAGGCAGCTTCAATCCATTTATATCTGGGGTAAGAAATCATGACTGTGCCTCTGTGTGTGTGTGCGCCACAGAAATGCCTGGCTTGATCACTTCCCACCAAGCTCAGAGGAACACAGATGAAAATTATTCCTGGTCCCCTAGGAACAAAAGTCACATTTTTTTTCTGATATTTTGAGAAAAGTGGAGGGGATTTGACTTTTATCTCCACCTGTTGTCTACATGCAAAGCTGGTTGCTTGAAATCAATGCTCTAATTTTGTTTTGTTTTGATTCCTTTGAGAGATTTAAATGAACATAGAAAAGTTCATTGTAATTCAGCAATTAGTGTGTCTGCTGCTTTCTTCTTCTGCTGACCAAAATCTTCAAGGTCATTCTGTCCTGCGAAAGTCATTTTCTGTCAATGTCTTACACATTAATTTGCTGGCATTAAAATCAAGAGGCAAGGAAGAGCAAAATGTCAAAAGTTCCAACAGATTTTATGCATAGAGCAGTAGGAAAAAGTGACTGAAAGAGGCCTTCCAGGCAACTGCCCTTCTTTGATCCAAAAGAGCATTCCTTCTGTTTTTATGTTGAAAACAACAAAAAAAGAATAGCTGAAAGGCAACGGCTTCTAAAAGACATCTCGTAGAAAATTAATCCTGCAAAACCCCTTGTTCATCTTGTCACTCCCCTGCTCTCCTACCTTCGAGACTTCTCCTTCCCCACAGAACCATGTCCGCATCCTCAAGTCAGGCTTTCAAGTTTCTCTACAATTAGTGTTCAGCCTCCTTCTGAGCTTCTTTCTCATTCTCCCCATGGGCTCATTCTATCAGTTCCAACTGACTTGTCGAAAAAGGTTCTCATTTCCACTTTTCACACTGTTGTCCCAGGCTGGAATCAGGGCCAGATTCAGGGGCCAGTGTGGTTACACTCACCATTCGTCTTAAGAAGAGCCTTGAACTTGAGGCTTAATGCTTCATGGTTGCTGTCTTAAAATTGTGTTTGCCTTCACACTTGTGTTTGGTTAAGTCCATGGGACAATGTAGCACATGTCAAAGGCCTGGAGCCTCAGTTCCCAACAGTCCACCTCCCACAACCTCCTCTGCCCCTTGAGATGAGCACTCAGCTCCTCCCCACCACCCTTCTCCATACCCACCTCACACTCCGATGTGTAGAGATACAGAGAAAAGTGGGGTCTGTCATGCACCCCACAGTGCCTTAGAGCACGGCAAAGTAGAAGTCACCGTGCCCTGGCTTATAGTGCACAGCATGTGCTCATCCTCCTACCTGCCTTCCATTCAGGTACGGAAAGCGTCCTGAAGTGGAGATCTCAACCCTTTTAGGGTCACCTACCACTGTAGATCAGGGCTGTGGGTGGGTGTGAAGAGATAGTAACTCCCTTGTCCTGTACTGAATCCCGGGATTTTCATTTTACACTGTTACTGGGCCCTGCAAATTCTGCAACCTGGTTGCCTAGAATATTACACTGCATATTTCTCTGTCACTTTCATTTCTACTTCGATCATATTTATTCTAATCATTTTGCTCTTTATTCAAACTGTTGAGATCATCTGAAATCATAATCATGCCATCATAAAACTATTTGCATGCCTTTAAAATATTTCTCTAAACTACTAATATAAAAGGTAGCAGAACTAAAGAGAGAATCTTAACAGCATCCACCGGAAGCCTTCAGTTAGGTTCACTCCATTTATAAATCATCGTTGTTATCTTTGTTAATCTGCCACCCTGACTCTATTATCACCAGGCCAATATCTGTCTATCTTGTCGTCGAGGAAAATTTTTGCCAAAGCCCACATCCTTCTTCCTCACACCCCCAACTGGATCCACCTATACCTCCCATCTGCAAAGTCTGGCCCCTCCCCAGTATATCAGGCCAATCAAGGTCTATATTTTTTGATAAGGAAAAATTATTCACTGAATACTTGTTAAAAATTAGACAAAACAGATTTGATTCACATAACTGCAGAAAAAAAACTTTAGCATAAATCTAGCTTGATTCTGCAGAGACAAAAGGTAGGAGACTTTTAAAATACCAATATGTGCTCCAAGACAAGAGGGGGCTGGTCAATGAAATGAGGCCATCAAAGTCTACTAACCAGTGATTGTAGAAGTTAGGCTCTTACCTCCCACTGCTGACCACTGTTCTCCCTGAATCTCAGCTCTCTTGCTTCCTTCAAAGAGCAAACCCTTTTGGTATCCAGAAGTCCAGACCTGAATTCTTTCAACGTAGCCCACAGAAGAGAGGAGTTTGTTTCACGTTCTCAAAAACAGAAGCTTTACTCACCCAGAGGCAACAAGAGTTGGGTGCAGGGACCTGTGCAGAGACACCATCGCCTAAAGAGCAGCTATTAAGCCCTCACTTCCTGGCAGAAACTTCTCAATCAGTGGTGTCTACCCCTAGGGATCCTGCCCTACAAGTAGGTTTGAGGCCGTGCTCAGCTCTCCACTTCCACCTTACCTTAGATCGGGCAATTTGTCTTTTATCGCCCACAATAACTCCATGAGAGAAAAGCAACACTCAGAAAGGTTCAGTAACATAGCTAATGTAGGAAGGTAAATAACTGAATTTTCATTTTGTTTCTAACTTCTACACTAAGGATGGATGAGATTAAAAGTGGAGAAACCAAAATCCCGGAGTGAAGAAGTGATATTCAGAGAGCACAAAGCAACCTTAGATACATAGGTCTTTGGGACCCATAAATTGTCACAAAAAGCATTGAATAAGTGATCAGAGAGCCGTGTTACTGGTCTTCACAATTCCCTGGAGTGTGGAGGAAATAACAAAAGGCTAAAAGATAGAAGAGGATCTCCTAGTGGTCATAAAAGGGAGAAGTGGTTGCTCACAGCAACCCAGACGTCTGCCAACCTATAAACTTCCTTCTGATTTCCCACTAATTTGGGAAATTCCCAAACCAATGATTGAATGATTTTGGTGAGCTCTCAGGAACACACCAGAAAGAATATAGACACACATTAAGGTCTACACTGTATTGCTTATTAAAATAAGAGATGTAACAAAGCTGAGAAGAGTCCTAGAAATGATAGAATAAAGATTCATTGGGATTCTAATATATTAGAAATAGGCATGCCCTGGTGACCTAGCAGATAAGTCTGTCACATTATAGTACAATCATAGTACACAGACATCCCAAGCACATAGATTCGAGATCCAGCACCATGGGAAAAGAATAAGATACAACTAAATAAAATAAAAATAAAGTACTTTAAAAGTATATATTAAAAAGAGAGAAAATGAGAATTAAATTGAACAGCAATAAATGAAAAATCCTGCCTTGGTGTTGAAATGATCACTTGCAAAAGTATTAGATGAAGACCTAGCTTGATAGTAAATTAGATTTTAAATTCTAGGTTTCATTTTATCTCACTGCCTTCATGCTAAGCATAAAGCAACCAAAAAAGCAGTCACTAAAATGTCTAACCCAACTTTATGTCTTTTAATTAAAGTTTAGAAAAATAAAGTAAAATAAATATAACTCAGATCAAAATCCCAATAGCCCAGAGATCAGCCTGCATAAGGATAACATAATTTTTTTAAAACTTATTTCTTAGAATTATTTCAGTTGAAATTGGAAGAAGCTTAACTTTAATTTACTTAGTAAAAGGAAAATAAGGGAAATTATTATTTTATTGGCTCAAGAAATCAAGAACGACATGCAGGTAGAGTGGAGAGAGTGCAATGACTGACAGATTTCCAAAGTCAATTACTTTATGCTTCTCTAATCTCCTTCTCCTTTCATCAAGGCTTCACTCCAGCTCAGCATTATCTTCTACTGCAGATCCACTTTCTCCACCTGCTCCCACTGGCAACGTGAGAGGCAGGAGATGAAGTGGGAATAGGCAAGGGATATGATTGAAGGCAAGAAAACCATTACAATTAAAGGTCCCCCTAAAACTATGTGACTGGAATGAGTAAGAAGCAGGTCACTAACAGAAGGAAAAGAAGAGGGCACTATTTGCTAGAGAAGAGTAAAGAGATGCTGGAGAAACAAAAACATGAATATCCACTTCACTTCCCAATGGTAAATGGGTAGACTTCACAGATAGCACAATCATACTGGGTTATCTAAATACATACAGATTTTCCTTGACTTGCATAGGGTTATGTCCAGATAAACCCATGGCACGTTGACAAAAGTATTATAATTCGAAAATGTATTTAACACACCTAATCTACAGGACATCATAGTTTAGCATAGAATCATATTATTTACCCCACAATCTAGTGGCTTACTGGGAACTGCACTCACTGAAGCTGCCCAGCATCACAGGAGAGTATCATACTGCACATCCCTAGCCAGAGAAATAATCAAAATTCAAAATACAGTTTCTATTGACTGTATATCACTCTTGACCATCATAACGTCAAAAACCCTAATTCAAAACATCATAAGTCAGGGACTAGCTGTACAAAAATAATAACAGGAAATCTTGTTTTATGCTGTAGCTTACTTAATACTTGTTTGCAATTGAACTTGTAAATAAACTTTATTGAGACACAATTGCTATCAAATAAAATGTATTCAGTTTAATTAATTTTGACAAATTTACACATCTTTGTGACCAGTACCAAACCAAGATATAAAACATTTCTATCGCCTACAAAAAGTGCCTTAGTACTTATTTGCAGTCAATTCAACAATTCCACACACCCTTAATCCAATCCCAGTTGATCTGAGATTTTTGTCATGATAAATTAGTCATTTCTATAATTTCATGTATTTATCAATAGAATATATTCCTTGCAGTCTGCCTCTTTCACTCAATAAAACATTTTGCAATGTATCTGTGCTATGTGTGCTAGTAGGTCAATCCTTTGTATTGCTGAGTAATATGTCTGTTATATGGATATACCACAGTGTGTTATGCATTCACCAGTTGATGGACATCTGGGTTGTTTCCAGTAAAACTGCTATGAGTACTTGTTGGAGTTGAATTGTGAACCCTCTCAATTGTGCTGTAGTTCTAGCCCCTGGTGTCTACCAATGGAATCTTATCTAAAAATAAGGTCCTTGCAGATGTAATCAAGTCAAAATGAAGTCACTGGGGTGCATCCTAATCCAGTATGACTGGTGTCCCTAAAAGAGAAAAGGCACATACAAAGAGACATACAAGAAAATCATGTGATGATAGAGGCAGAGGGTAGAGTGGAGTTTGAACAAGTCAAGGAATGTCAAAGATTGCTCACTCTAAAGGATGTAGAGGAGAAACTGTTCCATGATTTTCTTTCAGCTTCCTGTATTGTCAGCAATTCTTGTCATTGGCTTTCTATGTATGCTCTTGATGGTGTTATTTTAAAAAGCAGTTTTCATTTTGAAATCCATTTTATCAAGTTTTTATTTTATGATTTGTGCATTTTATGTCTAGCTGAGAAGTCTTTTCACATTGAAGGTCACAATAATGTGATCCCATCTTTTCTTCCAGAATTTTGACCACTTAGTTTTTCCCTTTAGGTCTATGATTCATTTTGAGTTAATTTTCTGTGTATCATCTAATTGTGTCATAGTGTTTTTGTTAGTTTTTCCCTCATGGATACCTAGATGTTGACGTGCATTAGCTTAGCATCTTTGTCAACAATCAATTGGCTGTATCTGTATATTTCTGGAATCTGTACCTGTTATATTAGACTAGGTATCTCTCCTTACATCAATGCCACATTCTCGAATACTTCAACTTTATAGTAAATTTATCAGACTATGCAAGTGTCCAACTTTGCTGTTTTTCAGAATTGCATTGAAATGTATTCAGTTGTTTTGTCTTCATTTGTCTTTCAGTGGATAATATATGCACATAAGGGGGTTTCAATAAGAAGTAGATCTTCCTCCCATGACTAGCTCCCAGTTGCCAGTTTTCTTTCCCAGAAAAGAGCAATTTTAGAAGTCTCTTACTGCTTTCTTTTCCAGAGATTATAATTAATGCTTTTAATTAAGTCAGACTTAAATTTACTATTTAAAGGGTTGTTATATATAGGTATATTTAAAAGAGGAAAATAATGCCCTGCTCTTATCTTCACATCAATCTGAATTTCTAGAAAGTGCGCTGGACTCATGTCAGACCAGTTACTATTGGAAAGATTTCATCTTCACTAATAATGTGCTTAATTTTATCCACCAAAAAAAGAGTATCAGAGATATTTGTGTGAATCACCCACTCGCCTCAATTTTGTTAGAGTTATTTAAATATATTGTTTATTTTTAGTTTAATTGCTGCATAATGATACAACACTAAATAATCAGAGCTTGGTGATACTAACAAATTGATCTTCAAGAAAGTCTCAGAAACCTAGGTAAGAACCACCTGAGTGTATGATGCACAGGTTGCCTATGCCAGAGATCAGGATATTGCAGAGAGAATTCAATTCAAGAAATATGTATCTGTTGTCAATGAGTATAAAATATTATAGTAGGAGATGTGGAGCAATAAATAAAATCCTATCAATGTCCTCTAGAAATTCACAATCTAGAAGGGAGACATGCACATGCATACACATTCCTGATGCAATATAAAGCTCTGGAAGTGAGATTCCAATAGAAGACTATGGAAACATAAAGGGCAGCTCATTCTAGAAACCAGATGCTGGCTCATTTAAATCCCTCCTGAATAGAAGCCATACAGACATTCTCATTTTAGTATGACATCTAAGCAGTTCGTAATTCTCCAAAATTATTGTCCATCCTTACTGTATTTCATTCTTTTTAAGAGACATTATTTTATGTCTAACATAAGTCAGTAATTCTTCAGTATATAAACATGTTAAAAGAGAAACATGCACTAAGGCCTAAGCTAAGTCTGCCTTGTTGATTACATTTGATTACTCTTCCGGGAATACCAAAAAAGAAATAAAACTAGAATAAAAATGGATTTGGTGACTTGCTTCCCACAGAGGGAGAGATATGGGCAATGTCTACTGACTTGCCATCCCTGCGCATACACACAGTGGAGAAGTGAAGGTGTCTCCCTTCCTGTAAGTCTGGCCGGTCCTCCAAATATTCAGAAAACCATAAAGGCTGCACACAAGAAGAATTCTGTCTCAGAACTCACCAACCTGATTCAGAAAAGCAATAACAACATATTACTTGTCAGTGAAGTGCAAAGTTTTGTGAACTTTAATCAATAGAATTTCTTATCTGTGTGTGCTGCTAACATTCAGTGATTGATTGACATGTGTGTTAGAATGTGTTTCCATTTAACTTTCTTGTAACTTAAGGAGTTTACATGCTGGCACCTGTCCTATTGTGAAGATATTCATAGGATCCCTGAAAGAAAACATGCTTTATTAAACAAACTATTCTGAGGAAATGAGTGAGAAAGTACTCAGTGAAAATGCAACATTTGTTCTTGAGTGTCTGGGTGGCTTTATCAATTACTAAATAATGCATTAATCTCCCCACAAAGATGACAGAGTTCAAGTCAGAGTGGCTATTTCATATAAATACTCATTGGTGGAGTAAACAGAAGACTAATGACATGCCAAGGTCACATGGGCAAACATGGAAGTCAGAATCTTAAGGTACTGAGGAACTTGAGGAAATAATGCTGAGTGAAATAAGTCAGACAGAGAAAGACAAATACAATCATAATAATCTCAATCATGTGGAAGATTTTTAAAAATAATAAACAACAACAAAAATAACAAAAACTGTTAGACTATAAGAACAAAATGGTGGTTGCCAGAAAGGAAGGGAGAGGAAGATGGGTAGACCAGGCACAGGGGTCAATTACAAGGTGAACCATGGAAACTGGACTTTTTGTGGCTATCATAATACAGTGTATGTAGGATGTCAAATTATAATATTGTATACATGAAATCTACATAATATTCTAAAACCAATGTTACTGCAGTTAAAAAGCAATCACCTTTTTGATTTGGTGAAGGGCATGGTGTGTTGAAATGTATCTAAGAAATGGGGAACTTGTACATAGGAAATTATTTCAAATATGTGCAGAATAATTACTAGAACAAAAAAGAAATTTAAAAAAAAGCAATCACCTTTTAAGTACAACCATGCACTCATTAATGATGGGGCTACATTTTGAGAAATGCACCATCAACTCATTTTGTGCCCATGAAAACATCATAGAGTTCAGTTGCCTAGATTAATAGACTGTAAACCTAGGTAGTATAGCCTGCTACACACCTAGGCTATATGTTATCATTTATTGGTACCACGATCACATATTGTGATCCATTGTTGACCACATTCATTAAGACACATATGGCTGAAAGTATTTAATTAACATAAAAATGTATTATTTGTACTTGTGTCTACTATTTATCTTATTTTTTAACCTGTCTATTTTGGGCTTTGCTCCTCTTTCCTCCATTCCTGATATTTTTTAAAATTATTTGGACATCTTTTAGAATTCCGTTTAAAATTTCCTACAAACTATAAGGTTATGTCTTTGCATTTTAAATGGTTGCCTAAAGATAACAATACACGGACCATTTGTAGTTAATACTATATTACTTGAAATAAAGACATTTTGCAAACATTCAAAAAAGACAGAAATTACCCTACTGGTGTTATCATTGATTGGATATTATATCTGTACAAGTTACAAATGCCATCAGCTGGAAATAACAGAAAACTCAATGTCAGTTAGACAAATAAAGATTTTTTTTTTCTCACATAGCAAAGGAGTTCAATGATTGGCTGCAACTAATGTTGATTCAACTGCTCAATAAAACTATAAAGAACCAAAACTCAATTTATCTTTTCTTTCCACTATCGCTAGCATTCTTAGCATGTTGACTTTCCATCTTTATTATTATCACTGGTCACAAAATGGGAACAAAAGCTACAAGCATCTTACCTGTAGATGGGACAGGAAAAAGTGGTACCAGCCTAAATGTGCCCTTTATCAGAGAAAGCAGGAAGCTTTCCAAAAAGCCACAGGATTAACATCTCATTGGCTAAAACTCGTTACATTGACACCTTAGCTGCAAATATAGTTGAGAAAAGGCCTATGTAGCTCACGCTCTATTGTGGGAGGCAGAAAAGAGAAAGAAAAGACAGTTATGAAGTTAGCAAATCAATGGTCTCCACCACAGTATAGAATCAAGTAATTTTACTTTGTTATTTATTAGACTTTTATTTTCATACCACAAAGCAATATCAAAGAGCACTGTGATTATAATAAAATCAAAGTAAGAAAAAATTTGCAGATGTCTGAATATATAATAAACTAGATTGCTACCTATAGCTTGTTGGAAAATTAGCCCTTTTCTGTCTATACAGATAACCTGCCTAAGTCAGGGCATCAGGAGGTCTTGTTTGCTTTGCAGCTAGAAGCCAAAGTCCTGAAATAATAGTCGCTGCACAGAGAGGTGAGTTTGCTATCATCACTACACCAGCCCAACTTCAAAGCCTCATTTTGAGAGCTGCATGCCTTTGAAGTCTTTTAGTCCAAAACTAAAGCATCTCCCAGCAAGTTCCTGGCTTCCCTAAGTTCAAAGTATGAGACATTATCAAGTATTCCATACTGGGAGAAGACTGACCATTGGGGTTTGCAAACGTCCATGGCTGGTGGTTGTAGTGTGCTTTTAAAATACTGTATTGTTGAATTCAGTGTTTTGGGAAAGCACTACAAAGGCACCAAGTACGATAGGATTTGTTTCCTATTAGTCTGAACCCCTTGGGATCTTCAATCTAGCAACAATAATCTGTGTAACAGGAATGATGGGATAAGCAAACAATAGACCACTATGAAAGACAAGTCACTTGTTTACTTTCATTCTTTTATCTAAGATGATAATTGCAGTTGTTTGGGGACACATGTATATGCTAAAGACTGCTAAGAAGAACAACACAACACAGACATGGGAAAACCCAGCCCATAGAAAACTTTATTACCTACAAGATGAATAGATATTAGATGGATGGATGGATGGATGGATGGATGGACCAATATAAATATAAATATAAATACACAGATAAATGGGGGATGAGAGAAAAATGAGAAAGAAAGAAGGGAGAGGAGGAAGGAAGGGGAAGAGAGAAGAATGAAGTTAAGAAAGAAAGGAACAAAGCATCTGAATTTACATCTTGGCTTGGCAAGAGGACAGAAAAAAATGGTAAACATGGTTATATGACCTTAGGAAATCCAAGCTTTTGCATTACATGTATAATATCTCTAACATCTTCCTGTAACCATTTGGCATTACCCTAAGGATGGCTGTAAGTGTGGAAAAGAGATAACCAGTTTTTAGAATCCAGTAAGTTCCATATTAGTTTACCACAAAAGAAATGAATGTAACATAACATTTATTACTTTAACTCCTACTTAAATTTCCTTTTAACTTAAGTAAAGACACCACAATTGTATTACAACTTCTGCCATGTAAAAATATTAGTACATCAAGGGGAGAGTCTTTTCAAAGTAAGGTCTCTGAGATTTAGATATACGTGAAAATGCAACTGTGTTATTCATTGGTGGACTCTAATGACTATAAAAGAAATGTAATAATTAATAAAGTTGACAGCAAAAATTCAGCTAAGATCATAAGACCATAAATATTAACTGACTACATCAGTCTGCTTTGCCAGGAACATTACATTCTGTTTGGTTTTTTCATGCACCGGCACCAAAGTTATTATGATAATAATTCTATGATGGTGGAGTGGAAAGAACACTAACTTTGGTGTCAAAAAGACCAGTGCAGGATTCACCATGTCCTATCTGTGACCTCGGGTAAATTATCTAATTTTCTGTGTTCGAGTCTTTTCATTGCAAAAGTGAAAATAACACTCATACTTCAAAGGATAATGGTACTTAATGAAACAATGGACACCATGTAAAATACCTTGCACACAGCATATATTCAAACATATGGCAGTTCTCTTCTCTACCAGTGGGAAGGCAGCAGGGTTCATCGGCCCTAGAAAGATCTTACTTTTCAGGAGAAGTGTCTTTGTGGCACTTCTGGCACCACGTGATCCACCCTCTGCATGACCACACATAGCAGCCGTCTGCTTTGATTTAGTTCTCCAACAGTGACAATGCTGTCTATTAATACTATTGGCCAGAGTTAGAATTTTTATGTCACAATGAAAACCAGGAGGGCTGGAACAGGGAGGGAAGAAAGGAGGGGGAAATGTGGTGGTAAATAGGGCACCAGAACTCTGATAGTGGATGTGATGGGAAATACTCATAGAGCAGGTGCAATTTCAATACTCTAAAATGCATATAGCAAAGTAAGCAAGAGAAATAAATAAACTATCAAATAAATAAATATTACTCTCAGTTTAAAATAAAAAGTTCACAAAGCCCCATTCTGAGCAACCAAACTACAACCATATTCAGATATTTAATTCAACTTATTTCTGGAACACTTTTGCAGCCTTAGCGTCATGATAAATCGGTGCCATTTACAAAGAACATGAACACCAGCAGCTGAGGGGAGACTCACTGTCATACAAGTAGACTTAAGTAGAGGAAGCAAAGAATTGTAATAAATTAGAAAGTACTCACGTAATAGAAGCTAGAGATCACACAGCAATACCAGATAGACATCAAGATATGCAGGAGTCTCAAGAAAATGCTTTCTAGAGGATTGGAGAAGGAACTGAATTTTGTAGGAGGAGAGACATAGCATATGGGCAAGAAGCAAAGATTTCCAGGCAGGAGAAGGGAAGAGGAATGTCACAAGGGTAATGAGTATGGTAACTAGGAAAGATGTGAGTATAGATGATATACTGGAAAGTGTCCAAAAAGATTCCAAAATTTCCCAATGATGAAGCCTGAAAAAATGGTGGTACTATCAATAGAAAGGGGGAGCTAATTTAGAAGGAAACATTTGTGTTCCTTTTAAGTAGACACAATATTAAAGAACTTCAAATAGTCAAAAAAATGATGAATAAGAAAATTCATTTGTTTTATGCAACCTCAAATCTTATATTTATGAGATTTTGAGACTGAAACACATTATGTTTCTTATCCATTTCTTCAACAGATGTTTATTGAGTATTTGCTAGTAGTTGATTCCTGAGTTGAGATGTGAAAATACTAATAGAAAAAACACATGGCTCCTGCTTTTAAGGTAGGCAAAGCATTTGGTAATAAATTCTCACTAATAGTGGAAACAGATTTGAAGAAACTAATCTCAGCAGAGTGGGATAAGACAAATCAGAACTGAGCTCATGGTACATACAAGGAATCTTAACTGGTGTCAGAAGATATTGCAGTTGTAAATCCTAAGGATGAAGGGGAATAAGAACAAATTTTTTAATGTTGACAGCATGGAAAGGAGACATCCTAAGGAAGAAGGGGATTGCTAAGGTCGGAACAGATAATGGTTGAAAATTAAGAAAAATGACACATGAAAGACAAGCAACAATCAGGCAATTGCAGCCCAAATCTCAATGATCATAAAATTACTTTTATTTGCATATTCATTTAGCATTCAAATCCTTCATAACTGAAAGTTTCTGAATTTCTCCCTAATGCTACAAATCTTTATTCATAGGAAATAATTCACTTGACAATAATTAACTTTAAACGAATAAAGTGCATTTTTTTCCTTTAAGAAAGGCTATGTAGATGCAAAGTGTCTCATTGCCTAATAGTGCATGACAACTCACCTACAAGACACTTCAGAGATTTGTGTGTGGGGGTATTGCTTTATGTCTCATTTATGCAGTGGGAACAACTACCCTTTAATGCGTGAGGACCAGGAATGCTGGACATCCTGTGATGTGTGTGATATCCCCACATCCCAGAAGGTTCTGTCACAACCTGCATGACTTTCTAACTCCCTCCTGAACTTCCATGCAGGTAAAAAAAAACTTACCTATAATTAAGTGAGCTTCATACCTAACTCCATTTTACATATCAACACTTTTTTTGCACCATTTTGGTACATACTGACTTTTCCAGGAATGTTAGTACATTGAAAATCAAAAGACAGCAGTGATGTTTTGCTTGGAACTTTACCAAGAGTCATCTACCATTTTGGACAGTCATTTAGACAATTATGTCACCAAGAGCACTGCCACGTGTGGTGTAGTATTATGTTAGTCACCAACACAAAAACATCTTAATTATCTGTGTTTTCAGCCAGCCTGCTCACAGTTATTCCACTGTCAAATTGTTTTATTTAGCCCTTGTTCCAAAATGAGAAATTTAAAGAAAAAGTGTAAGCACAATTCAGTATTACTGCCCTGAAAACCAGATTTATTCATCATAAGTAGATACAGGCATGTGATTACTTCAGTATGTCCCTTAGTGTAGGTATGCATTTATTTATTGAATATATGAAATTTTATTATCAATTACTTTTCATTTATTTCTTGCTATTACATATTTACACTACACTGATTTTTTAAATTTTATATGTATTTATATGTTGAATGACTTACAGAGTCCTTGAAAGCTAGATTTTGGTGATAAACATAATGTAGTATGTGTCCATTATGATACATAGGTCTGTACACTTGAAGTGCATATAATGTTACACATTGGTGTCACTTCAAAAATATTATCTATGAGTTTTATTTCACATGAGAAACTTGATGGTACACCCACGTGGTCAGTGGCTAAGGTGCAGGCTGGTCTTGTAAAACCCAAGGTGTTTAAGCCCAGGTCTGGGGGAAGAAATGACAGAATGAAAGAAAAAGAAAAGCGTGGAGCCTGGGAAGCTGGAAGCTCTCACCCAAGTCAACTCTTTAGTAGCAAAATCAAACAGACCTTTTTTTTTCACCGAGCTCCTCCTGTACACAGGTTCTATCATTGTCACCTTATTGTCCTTCAATCATCCATTCCATAAATATGTACTTAATGTCCATGGACGCTTATCATTGTGCAGGTCTAATAGTGCCAAACTGGACTTATAAGGGAGGCATTTTATATATAGAGAGAGAGATGCCAGATAGATATATATAGATATATATATAGATATATAAATATACATATAGCTTCCAGGGAAGGCAGGTCAGAAGAATCAATGGTCATGAATGCATAAATAGATTAAATACCGGGATACAGAGAAGAGGAAACTCCTTTTTTAGGGTTTGTATAGAGGCTTTATTAGACAGGTATGATTGATTAACTCATCAGTCACTGGGGATTGATTCCAGCCCTGATCCCCTCCTAGGAAGTCGAGGGGTAGAACTAAAAGTTTCCACCCTCTGGTTGGTTCCCACCAACCTGGTTGATTCTCCTGGTAACCAGTCCTCATCCTTAGATGCTTCCAAAAGTCACCTCATTCACAGAACAAAGACACTTTAATCGCTGCCAACATTTAGAAAATCTCAAAGTTTGGGAGCGCTATGAGTTGACAACTCTGGACAAAGACCAAATATAAATATTTGGAATATACTTTGGTCAAATACACCTTTCTTATAAACCACATTATCATATTGCACTGACCGAGCTTTCCAGATTGAGAGAGAAGGAAGATTGCAGGTGACACCAGGTGTCTGGCGTGGGCAATGAAGAATGATGAAAAGCTACAATGAAATGAAGATGTAGGAGGAAGTGGGTAATTTGGCCTGGAGGGCACGGAAGACAATAGATGAGTTCAAACTGGGATCCACTGGTTAAAAAGTTCAGATGGACATCCAAATGGAGATTCGGGAGATAGGACTGACTAGAGATAGTGGAGAGTCAGTCTGGGAATCAGCATATACATTACCTCATTTAATCCCTGAAGTCAATTTATGAGGTAGCTGTTAACAACTTCATGTGTTAAAAAAAAGAAAACCATTAATTAGCTCAGTCACATGTTGGAGAGTTCAGGTTTGCTCCATGGCGCTCCCTGGTGGAGTAACTGTTGGGGGCATGCCACATACATCCCATCCTGGGTTCGCATCCCGGGGCGGAGGGAAATGAGAATGAACTAAATACAGTAAAGAAAATGTTTCTTCCTTCTCTCTCTCCCTGCCTGCCTGCCTACTTGCTCTCATTCTTGCCTGTACCTTTCCTTTAAAAAAAAAAAAATTTTACTCCATGGTTTGTCTGACTTTAAAGCCTGTCTTCCCATCACAACAAATTGCCTTCCTAGTCAGGAGCCTGTGACTCTTGGGTAGTCATTTTTATACTATTCCACTCTGCTCTTCTCTGTCCATAGATGTTCAATAAACAGGTTACAGGGAGGAAATCACTATGAATGACACCCACATTTCCCAAGAAATCTGGTTTCAGAAGCAAGGTGCTATCATGATATGTGAGGCACCAAGACCATGAGACAGCAGCTTTCTCAAGCCCGCGGTGGAGCCCACAGAGGAGGCTTTGTGACCACAGTCTCCGAGTTCCCTTACTACAGCCACAGCTCTAGACAGAGGGGGTCCCAGAGCTCTCACACAAGGCTGCTGGGATTCAGAAAAAGACCCTCATTGTTTAAAATAAATGAATAAAACTCCCCTTTAATGGGAAAAATCCACTTCAAATAACAAACTGCTACATTGATCTGATATCTAAGTAGATTTGCTTCAAAGAAACCAAATCAAAGAACAACAAAACATTCATCTTTTTGATTTTGCAACATGGAAAGAAGGGAGGAGGAAGGTAAGTGGGCAGTTGTGAAGGGAAACTTCTTGACATCACAGATGGACTTGATGGTAACGAGGAGACACACACCCGCAGGCCTCTGCTCTGTGACTGCACACAGCTCTCCCTAAGTCCTGGCTCAGATTGCAGCCCCCATGCCAAGACAGTGCAAGATGGATGACAACAGAAGACACAAACGCCTTCCTATGCCATACGTGAACATTTACACATGATTAAAACATTTCTCTTCACCATGAGGAAGCAATCTAAACAGTGAATTAAAATTTTACCTGCCCCCTGGTACTCTAAACCCACTCTCTTATATTCTGGCTTCATCCAAACCATGTTTAAACCGATCATAGGCATCCTGGAAACCACAAGACCAAATATGCATCCTTAACCCTCTGCAGACTCATGACATCAGCCAGAGTTTCTGAGAGAGACAGTCACCAACAACTTTATGCTATCAGATGACCAAGCCATTTGAGGACTGACCAAATGGCCCAGGCTCTCTGTCTGGACATACTAGTCACCTGACAAAAGTCAAAGAATGTGATGACTTTAGTCAGTGCCCAGTGCCCCTACCAGCATGTCTCCAGATCCTTTGGGTCTGTCTTTGGCAACAGACTGGACAAGACACAGCTGCTATTGAAAGATACCATTTCAAAACCTGCCCAGTGGTCCCAGTTCTTCTAGAAGCTGAGATAGCTGGTTAAGCAAAAGGTAGGCCTGCAGAGATGATTTGAAAATTCTTCCCTCCCTCCTTATCTTCATTTGTACCAGTTGACCCATAGTCCCTTCCTAGATCCTTTCGAACGACAACAGTCACCCAGCCACTGGTCACTTTCCCAATCTAGAAGACAGAGATGTGGCCCATGACGTGACCGAAGGAACAAGGTCTTCAGTGTGGACGGTTTAAACTCTGATTTGTCAGGATGCAGACAAAGACCCTGCATCTGAAGGAATCTGTTCTTCTTCCAGAGGAGCCCTGCATCTACCCATTCACAGGAGCTCGCCCTGCATCTGAGTCCTTAACTATAAAAATAAGACAGTACTAGTCACCCTGCTGTCCTGTTAACCTCTTGCAAACTGTCTGAAGATAAAATGAACATAGAGATGTGAAAATGGATTAACCAAGTCAAAAATACCACTCATGGTGCTCTGAGTGCTGATTAGTGCCCCTTCACACCCAAATAGAATTAAGTTTTAATACACCTTGTTTTGACTCCTCTGAGCATCAGAATTGTGGTCCTAGTAGTATCTGGAGGGACTCTTTAACTGAAGACCCTATGCAGTTAATAACAAGGAATATGATCTTCATATTAGGAATCGTCTGGCCCATGCTGTGGAATGAGAATTGTGTGTTACTTTATTAGATATTCTTAAACAACAGAACTTGATCCTAAAATTTCTCTTCTTAAGAAACTGATTAAAATTCTTAACCAATATAGGCAAGCTATAGTTCTTATTCTCTGCATCTGGAGAAGCCTTGCTCTAGGATATCTATTTCTGTGAATATCTGCAAAGACCTCTTATCTGGGCAGGTGCCCCAAGTGAAGTCTCTAAGAACGTCATCGGTATCCATTGATAACCAGCTCGAATTCATTCCAGTGTGTCCGGTAGGTGAGCTGCAGTTTGACCCTCAGTGTACCACAAATATTCACTGCGAGGCCACAATACGCCAAGTGCCTGAGATTAGAGGGAACACAAGCACACGAGGCCCTTTCTGCAGAGAAGATTACATTTAGTCCACACCTGGGTTTGCACAGGAGAATGAGTCCTCGTGAGAGCTGGGGCCTTGGGGTTTGCTATGAACAGCTTGGGCAGAAAGAGCCACTTCCTATGAGCCTAACATACATCGCTAATTGCCAGAGAATCTGAATGCTGTATAATGGTGCCATCTCCCTGGAAGTGGCAATCAGAGAGCCACCGAGGGAGTTCCTGTGTCATTACTTCCAGAAGCTTCTTATTCCTAACTTTGGGATAAGCCTTGTCAACAGCTCTCTCTGAGCACATATGATGTGCCAGGCCCTGTGCTAAGAACTTTGCGTGTAATCTGCTTAACAGCTATTCTCCCGTGCTTTGTGCCAATGAGGAAATCAGAGGTCAGGAAGATTAAGTAACAAGTCCAAGTTCGCTAGCAGCAAGCAGTGGAAGCAGGATCAAGCCTATGGTAACTCCAAAGATGGCTACAGATTGGAGAAGTGAGTCCAGCACACACAGAGGAATCCATTGCGATTACAGAATGAGATTTTTCTGGTTTTCATCCTTATTTGATTCTCCTCCAAGAAAATCCAGGTGGTCTCTGTGATATCGAGAAATAGTCATGTGTGATATGAGCCAATGGGCACCCAAGAGGGTAAGATGAACAAGCCTGACACAGAAATCTTGTTCAAATGTCAGCAATGTGTGCTAGATGCTGAGAAAGACCATAATTGTTGTCAGGACACACACAAGGTTGTCCTTCTTCCCTCAGGGCTCCCAGCCTGGCCTCCTGGGAGGCCAGGAATGCCCATGCAACTCTGAGGGAGCTGGTGGACTCCAGACATGGGGACATCACTTCCTCAGGGACTCAGCCAGGAATAACCAGCAAACTCAGTCCCCTCCTGTTCCATGTGCCCTCATGTCCAAGCCAGGAGAAAGGGTCAGTGTTCCTCATGCCACTTTGATATTTGAACAGAAGCCCCTAACAGCATGCAGTTTTCTTTCTGACAGCCACCCAGCTCAGAACAGGTTTCTCAAGTTTCTTGCTTCCTACAACCAGAGCTGGGAACAGGATCTTAGATTCCTTTACTGGTTGGGAAAGGGTTGGAGAGAAAAACAGCCTCATTGTAAAAGGCATGAACAGATGAATTCGAATCTGGGACTGTGTCCAGGCAGAGGTCTTCTCTGAATTCCTAATACATTCTTTCTGTTATTAAAATAATATAGGGAGTGGGGCGGAGCGGGGGTTGGGGGAGGGGGTGTGCTTGTTGCCTCTCTGCATGGAGTCAATTTGGATCATGCTGTGAAACCATTTAAAACCTGACCTCAAGTGGTGCCAGTTGCAAAATCTTTTCATTCTAGGTATGTTTCTATTCCATGCAACAAACCCATGGCTGTTCCTTAAATGCTTTCTGCAAGCAGAGTAACTCAGTAGACCGCACCACTTGCCAGAAATGATGCAATCCGCAAAGCTACCCCATGTCTTGCTCCCCTGGCCCCACCCTGCTGCCCCGCCCAGGGCCTGCTCTCTGGGCCACTTCTCAAGTCCATCCGCTCACCTCCCGAGGCACAGACCTCCCTTTGTGGTCCAGGAAGATGTTTCCAGGTGACTAGATACACAGAGCATTTTTCTCCTTCCAACACAGGGAGAGAGCTTTGTCCTACCTCCCCCACTAAGTGTGAGTCATCAAGCCATAAAATGACAAAGCCTTTGACCAAGACCAATGCAGCAGGGAAGGAGTCAGGATGCACCTAGAATTGCCGCCCAAGAACTCCTTGGCATCTTCCCTTGAAGGAACTGAAGCAAAATACAGAAAATCTACTATTTTCCAGGAGATAGTTGGTTCTCCAAGATGTAGACAATTGGAAACATACATGTATACACACATACATACATACATACATACATTCATACACATACATACAAATATGTATGTACACACAGATATGTGTTGTGTGTATGTGTATAAATTCCATATCTTAATAGAGCTGATCAGCCCATATGTGTTTCAAAAATGACTTCTTCATGCTTTGAGTCCTGGGGCAGCCAATGAGACAATCCTGTGCAAAATCTGCCATCCTGTAACCCACAGAGAAACATCAAGAAACTGAAGAGCACAACCCCAATGCCTTCTGCTACCACTTCCAATGCCTTTCCTCTGGCTCACTGAGAACATTCTATTTTATCTGAGGCTCAGAGCAGATGAAAAAGAAATTGTAGCAAATAAAACATCCGCAGAGGAGCAGCCAGTTGTCATGATCTCTGAGAGGAAGGAAATAAGATGATGTTTTATTTTTAAGTAGCCCAGGAGATTTCAATGATTGCATTAAAATTTTAATCACAAACTCCTTAAGTTAGGAGGGTAAAAAAAAAGCCCACAAAGGACTCATTGTATAAGAGAGTTTCACCATTTGGAGTTCTTTTATAAATTTGTGTCAGATCACAATTTGCTGTCTGGGAAATGTAAATTAGTTATTAATGAGCCAAAATTCTAACATCAAAGCCTGTGCATCCACATGCCAGAGGGAAACAAAGAGCTTTCACAGCACTATCTACTACTCCATGCACTGGCCTGAAAGTGGCATTCATTTTGACGAGCTTTGCTGCCTTATGAAAGAGAGCATTTTTTCCCAAAAGTAATTGCACCGGGTGCCTGGATCCTTAGCATCACCTCCACCTGAGCACAGAGGAACTGTCAGAATTGCAGGCACCGGGTAGCATGCATTTGGTGGCTTTGCACCCACAGGACTGAAGTCTATTTTCTTCCCAGTTGGCTAAACTGACCATTGTCAAAACATATGTAATATTTGTTATATGAACTCACCCAGGTGAATGGGGAATTCTGATCTGGATTTGAAGAATTCGCCTATAGTTTGCTTCCTATTCTCCATCCTTCTTATTTCAATTGAGGGCAAATTCAAGTGGTTCTGACCTCAGCTTGTTTTGGTTAGAGCTATTTTCAGCCTTCTGTTCAATGAGTTGTATGGCTTTTTAATCGTCAACAAGTGAATGAAATGTTTTCTTGGGGAGGAAAATGCAATGTTTTTTTGTTTCCCTGGAGAGACTGAAAATGGTCAGGAATTCAGAAAGTGGTGGGGGTGTCTAAGAGTCCAAAAGTCAACTTTGCCAACAATATAGAAGTTGGGGATTGGGAGTGGAGTGAGAATATAGATATGAAATGCACACACAACATGAGAAAGGACATTTGTTTTTGTACCTGTGAAAATGGCAGTCATAATCACCTAACAGAAGTCTTGCAGGTATTTGGAAATACTTATACTTTCAGCAGATACTGCTTTGCTCCTACTGGATCCCAACACCTTACCAGGGACTGGAAGGAGAACAGTGAACAAAGCAAACAGAGCCCTGATCTCACTGCCAGGTAGAAAGAACAGGCAGTAAGTGATTGCTCAATTAATTCTACAGACATGCTGAGGGCTAGAAAGGAAAGTCCTAAAGGCATAAGAACCTATAAAAAATGTTCCTGTTCTGGTTAGGCTACTGGAATGACTTCTCTAAATTAGTAGCATTTAGACTGAGAGCAGAAGGAAGAGGAAGACTTAAAAGGGTATAGAGAGAACTATAGTACAGGTAAGAGGTCAAATGCAGAGGCAAGCATGAAGAAGTGAAAATTGAGGGTAGGGATAATAATGACCTACCTGGCTCCTAGACCAAGATTCCTCCTCTCCCCAGAGCACGGGAGAACCCTGACATCTATCTCCAGGCTTTGCTCCAGTTAGGCTCCCTTGTTGTCTCAAGTCAGAAGAAGTTTAGAGTGACTTAGATTCCAGAGTTCAGGGACTCAACATCAAGTCACACCACAGCTGTGCCCTCCCACCCTGTGAGAGACACAGGTCTCTGTCCTGAAACATGATCCCTCAGTCAGCCTTCTTGCCCATGGCCTTTAAGAAAAGTAAGTTACAGGTAGCAGAAGTCAGTTGAAATTGCTGGTCCATCTGGAAAGTTCCACAGGGGTGGAGGCTGTAAAGAGGACAAGAAAAAATTCTGACAGTGGCTACTTAGAGAAGATAATAGGAGGAAACCCACACAGGCAGCCCACCTGCTGGAGAAAACTCATGTGATGGCTTTGGGAAAACTTTGCTTGGTCTATCTTTCATCTATCAAATCTTAATTCCATAACTACTTGAACTCCTAAAAACAGCTGGATTTATAGTAGCGGCTCACATTTCTAGTGCAATAACCTCTCATAAGTAAACACATTCTTCAGTATACACCTCTTTGTTTGGACCTGACAGTTCTGTAAATGGGTTGGAGACTACAGTCTACATGTTAAATGCAAAGAAGCTGAAGTTCCAGGATGGTGTGGCCTCTCTGTGGAGGCCCAGCTGGATCTGGAAATGGAGCTGACGTCTTCTTGCTCTTGGGTTAGGTAACAATGAAGAAACACAAGTGACCAGACACACTGAAAGAAACACAAGTGACCAGACAGGTCTGCGTGTTGACGGACTGGCCTGGAGCAGTGATTAGCATCAGCGAATAGTTCCTTCTTTTAAAGTGTGACTTAAGGATGTCATTTTTGTATCAAATGTCTTACTAATGTTATCAATCCTCATAATGTTCTTCATTTCCAAACAAATCTGGTTATGTATTTAAGTCTAGAAACTGTGGTGTGTAGGGATTTCGGGTTCTGTAATCTGTCCACTATGAAACCCTAAGGCATTAGTCATTGAAATATAATGGACTTCAAGTTCTTCCTTGATAGAGAGAAGCCAAATTTATAGGTAGATATAGATTTACTCGAACTTTTTAAGTGAAATAAATTTAATCAATCCCTTAGTTACCTACCTAATCAGTTTTAAAGACTTCTAGCTAACACAACCAAAATTTCAAATTTTGTAATAGAAATCATATACTGATCCAAAATGGCACTGGCAAACCTAAAATATTTCTGTGCTTTCATAATGTTATTTTCATGTTCAGCCAAGCTCACACTGGCTGTTATAAATGTCTCTAAATCATGAAATAAAGATTTAAAAATCAAAAGCAACATCACTTAAATGCAATATATTCTACTGGCAAAGTCCTCCAAATTTTGAAGGGAGAGTGGGAAAAGAATAGATTGAAAAAAAAAAAAGAGTTCTTCATGGTATAAGAATCTTGTCAAAACTGCTTTGTTCATATGAATCAGAGAAACTAAGAGTTCCAAGTTCACCTAACAACTAAGAGGTGAGTCAGAAACTGACCCAGTTTTTATTGGGTATAGAATGATATAAAAGAGGTCAATGCACTTTGAGACAATTCATAACAACACATTCATTTAAGCTTTTCTTTTTTAACTTAAAATTACTATGTGTAGGGTAGAGAATTCTACACTTAGTTTAGTCTCAAATTGTATTGCTAGTAAGGGCAGCTTTCCTAATGTGGCTTACAGCTGCCTCAGCTTGTAGAGTAATCACTCGTCCTTCAAAAGTCCAGCATTTGAACAGGATGGCCCACTGTGTCTCAGCAAAAGCAGAAAGGACTCACATAATTCATGTCAGCATCATGGCATCATCCTTTATGTGAAAAACAAGAAAGCAAGTACATTCTTCTGAGAAATTTTTCTTCGCTATCGGCCATATACAATAATGTTGAAGCTGGCCCACAGATTCAGAAGGAAGACCCAGTTCAAATCCCAGCTCTGCCACTAAGCTCAGGCAAGTGACTTGACCATTCAGTCTTCTCATCTGCAACAGGATAAGCTAATGCATATACAGATAAATTTATATTTAGCACCCAGCAAGTATGTCAAGAGCTGTTATGAAAGCATTGGTAACTGGTACCTCACTATAAGGAAGCCCGTGTCTTTGGACAGCCAGAGGCTTTTCCTGTCATTTTCTTTTAAGATAAAGTGTCAGATCCCCAGAAAGTCATAATCTTTGAGGTTGATGTTGAACAGTAAGTTCCAGAGACTTTATTTTGAATCTGGGATAGGGTGAGTCCTGCCTCCATGTCTTGAATAGCAGTAGGATTGTGTACTGATCACTCAGGACACTGAAATGCCAACCTAGTTCCCTCACCCCTTGAACCTGGGTTTAGTGGCAGCCACATACCAGTCTGTGCTCCAGTCTGTGGAAGAAAGAAAGCATGATCCTATCTAGTCCACCTTGGGAATGTGACGGTACATTTAAGTCATAATTCCTTGACCTGGAGATCTCATCCAACTGAGTTTCAGGAACTCTGAGCTTCCCACACCATCCTTGCAATGGGTCCTGTTAGCTAGCACCTTCTGTCCCCCTGTTTCATACCCTCTGTGGCTGTCGATGACATGGCTGATTATCCTCTCTTCTCTCCAGCTCACGATGATTTCTCAGCCACCATCACATTTAGACAGCCGCCCCTCCTGTTGCTGCTGATCTCAGACACTGTATTCTGGGCAGCAAAGCAAAAGAGTGATGGCAAGGCCTCCATGGTGTCTATCCTGGAAGAGAGCTTGTTAAGAACAAAGGTGAATTTGCCTAATAAGCCAGAGGTGACCACACGCCCACCGATGTGTTCATTTGCCATGGGTGATTATTATGAATAGCATCTATAATTTAATTTACTTAAAGTAAAGATAGTGTAATGTTATGAATGTGCCAGGGAGTTCAGGTTCCACTCTAAAGTCACTCTGAAAAATAAGCCACACTCCAGGGATTGTCTGCCCCACCTACCTTAGAAAATGCACACTCTAGAGGGGCCACCACATGAGGGACTGTGACCCACTATCTTGTTCAACACCTGAAGCTTTGCTAATTAGCAAAATCAGTGTTATAAATGGATTTTTCAGTTGGTTAAAGACTTCCAAAATAGCATGATTGGTAAAAAGTTATAAAGAAGTTGAGAAATGTGGATTGATTAAAATATTTAAAGACACTCTCCACTCTTGCCTAGAAAAGAGTATAAGAATCTAGCAAAGTCTTGTAGCCTTGTCCCCGAGGCTGCTGCCCAAGGCTGGTTTCTAAACAGTCCTGGTTAAATAGCCATGAACTTGGAGGACTCTCCTTGAGAGAGGCAGGCTCTAAGCATCACAGAACTCTGCTTCTGGGATGCAGGAGAATTGGCTCTTTCACTCACCATGTAAACAGAGCTATAAGTTCATCGAGTTTATCCAATAGCTTGTATTAACTTTGTGCTTATTAATGAATGGCGATATGTGTGGTCACAGGGCTAGGCTCAGTCTAGAAATGAGACAAGGAGGCATTAGTCTCAGGGGCAAAATTTAAAGGGGCATCAATCAATATTTTAATGCAATTTAAAAAGGAAACCTAGGATGGACAAAATATCAAATTTTAATTAAAAATAGGCCACAGATGCTTGTTTTACAGCTCATCATTATTGTATAGTGGGAACAGTTACGAATCTGGGGGTTCTCCAACTACATGTTTATGAGGGCTGACAGGGCACACAGACAGGACAAGCAGACAGTGTGATAGTCATTTTTCATTGTAGAGACTTTATTAACATTTGATGTCAGTATCTATGGGAAAACATCATTCTGTAAAATGTCATATGTGTATAGATTTTATAGTTAGGTCATATATAATCTAACATACTATATGTTTCTCACACAGTGTTTTTAATACATGATACATAATATAATCATATAATCATAATAGGATAAACAGGAACTTTGGTAGAGGTATACAGAGGCCCCATTTTTCCTATAGTCTGCACTCAATATTCCTCCAATCTGGCTCAGCACCGCACAGTATGGCAGTTTTATTTGAGATTTCCCCTCCTCATAGCCTGGTAGTAAAATTGTTGCTCAAGAATTGGGCATCTTGGAGAGTTTGCCACAGTGACACATTTTCCTGCTTACCTACAGTCACCTCTCTCTCCAAGACATCTGGAGCCCGAGTACCATGGTGACTGAGAGGACAAATTAATAGATAGGCATCTGGGAAACAAAATTACAGCAAAGAAAGCAAAAGTGTGTGTGTGTGTGTGTGTGTGTGTGTGTGTGTGTGTTTTAACTAGCACCTATTTGTTTCAATAATATGGGGGGAATAGTTAAAAATTTTATTTTAAGAAAAGTATAAATAAATGTGCAAATATTAAATAAAATTTCTGTCCTACTATGCACACATAAAAAAGTAGAAAGGTTCTTAAGAAATTCCAGGAGTGTCAGTCAAGAGAGTGCTTCTAGTTACTGGAATCGTATAAAATTTAGGGGAATTCTTGGTGGTATTTAAGATGCATCCTGATGGACAGATTGCCAGGACATATTGCTGGCGGGGGAGGGGGGGGAGCAAGTTGCAGAATGATAAGCACAGTTGGATACTATTTATGTCATAGACCCGCCCGAACACAAAACAACAAGCAACACAATGCATTCTCCTTTAAGTGCACATATAAGAATGTAAATGCATTTAAAAAAAAAAAAAGAATGGAAAGAAGCCCCTTTGACCAAGAACTGTGGTGATCTCTTGGGAGAGGTAGAAGGGCCTGGGAGTGAGTAAAGGGTTGGTCAAAGAGGACTGCTATATGATGCTTGAATCTTTAACGAGAAAATTATATTCTTATGAATTGCGAAATCAATCTCCCTGGGAGATGGGGCAGCATGAATTTTAAATGGGAGCACAGAGTACTCAGACAGTTTGGCAGTAAAATAGGGAACATAAAGGGATGACTTTGGAGAGCACTCCAAAGGGTACCTTAAGACCAGAAAGTAAAGGATCTTCAATTTCATGCCGAGATATTGACATTTCACTTGAGAACTGTATCTTAGGAGGATGCTTTGGGTAGCAGTATATAAAACAGTTGGACAGAAACCAGTTAGAAACCATGACAATTTTTGGTAATCCAGGTTAGGACAGGAAAGAGAAAAATCAAAGACCAATATGGGAGAGATTTTAAATCTGCCCAATTTGATGGGGAGTAGACAGATTGAAAAAGAGAGAGACAAGAGAGAAAGGAATCAAAAATTATGATTCATATGTTTGGTCTGATATTGATAACAGTTAAAGAGAAAAAGGAAAGCAAAACTTTTTTAAGAAGAACTGAGAAGAAAAAATACTAATGACCATTAAATTCTATCATCAGACATAAAAGTGAAACCATATTCCTGGGGACTAACGGAGCAACACATGGAAGTCACTTAACCTAGTTCCCTGGATGGACAGTGTTGAACAATAACAATGATGGCAAATATGGACAGACTATTTTTATTGTCTAGCACTGTTGTAACTCTTATGTATTCAAACTTTTCATTCTCACATAGTTCTATTCCATAAATGTTAATACTCTTAGTATTTGCAAAGTTACATTTACAAGTTGAGGTGGGTTTGTTAAATCAGTCAAGGAAGGAACTCAGGGTTCTCAATCATTGTGACTCAGTGCTAATTATCAAATATTCAAGAGACCGCAAATAGGAAAGCTGACTTGGGAATCTTCATGGACATTCACAGGGAAGCAGTTTAGAGCCAGAGAACATTCTTGAATGAAGAACCAAAGACACTACCCAAGTGGACGCTGCATTGTAGAGATGATCAAATCTGGGATCCCTCAGGTGAGGGTCAGCCTAGAACTCTGCCGAGTCCTTCTTCCAAGGTGGCATCCTGGCTTAAGATGAGGGTCATGGAGAGTTAGGTAACTCATGGGCCAGTCCTGGGCACAGTCCAGGCACATCACCTTACAGGTGCTGCATAGAATGAAAGAAAATTAGATTATTTTGTCTAGTCCAGTTCATTTGCTGCCTCTTTTTCCCTCCTTAGCCAGGAGGCCTGGGGATCAGTGCTGGTGTGTCCCTTTATCCTCACCCACCCAGCCCAAGTGGGTGGCCATTCTTTCACTTTGTGCCTGGGTGGGGAGAGGTCTTTATTATTCTTTATTATGAAAATAAGCATTTTTTTCCCTTCCTTAGAAGACCCGCATTCCATTATTATTACAGCAAACAGTGGAAAATCATCTCCTGGTGAAAAAAGTTATGATTTTTACAGAAAGGCAGAATGCTTTTCAATTCACCTGAAGCTGTAACTGGTCACTGGGAGAACAATAGGTGAGATATTCTGTGATCTTTGTCACTACCAGCGCTGTCGAACCAGAAGCAGAAGAATGATTTTTTTTTGAGCCTTTAAATGTGGTCACTGGATTTAGATCTCTTTCATGTAAAACCCACCTTTTAAGCTCATCTTCACTTAAGTACTTCTGAAGGAAACTTAACTTATGCGATAGCTCTTTAACATACTCTGGAGACTCTGAAGTGTCAAGTTATAGGTGATGTGTGTGGGACTCTCACCGTGGGCTGCACGCTACTCCATTTGCTTTCCATCGATTGCATATTTAATCCTGACATGAACTCCTTCAGGTAAACTTATTTCATGTCTCTGCTGCACAGTTTCAGCAACTGCCATCCAAAGAGGCTGTCACTTGTTGGATGTCACACACCTGGCAAAGGGCAGAACCCAAACTCGAACCGGGGTGCTGCTCAGAACCTAAGTCCTTAACCACTATGATATAGGAACTGCAAAATAATCACTTTCTTTTTCACTTCTGTAAATTATAAGTATTTGCATACAGAATTTCCTGTTAAGCAAAAGATTTCTCTTGGTATAAAATGAGACCCAATGTCTGAACAAAAGGATTTCCCTCCCGTAAGTTCTAGGCCTCTTGCAAGAGTGTAAGGTAATCAGAAATCATCCATACCCACCCTGTGCCTTCCACCCACAGGCATAGTGAGTCACACCCCTAATGTTCTGGAGCTCAGTGTTTTATAGTTGTGTGGATATTTTCATCACTATTGTACTTTAAATGTTTGTTTCTCTGTGCCCCATCACCATCGCCAGGACTTTGAAAACAAGACCTCTGTCTTATTCAAATTTATTATGCCTAATAATTGCCATGGTAATTAAAACAATAACAAAATAATTAGCGGCTTATGCTCTAAGCCAGGCATTGTGCTAAGTATTCACTGTGCATTATCCCAGTTAAGCCTCTCAGTGCCCACCTGGACATGAACCATGACATTTTTGCTCAGCCAACAAATAGCACATTCCTGTGTCCAATAAAGGTTGATTGCTAACCCATAGCAATTAAATATATTTTACTTTAAAAAAAAATGAAAGTATAGACTCCTCGGAGAAAAACAAACCCACCAGGGGTTCCCAGAGGTTGGGAATATAAATGTTTGGTGGTATTTAGGTTTGGGGCATGAAAGTGGTGGGGGTGTCTGATGTATTTTTAAAAAGTGAAGGCAAATTGCATAAAATCACTTATTTTGTCAGTCGATCCTGATTTGTCAGTTTGTCAAGGGATCTGTTTCCCCAGTGGAATTATTAAACAGGCCTCCTTTCACTGTCAAAAGTCTTCATTTGGGGGTGACGTAGTCACTGGCCACGCCCACCACAAAGTTTCAATGTGAATGTGGCCCTTGAGCCACCCTCTTGTCCCACCCACACCCTCCTTACCTCATGCTCATAGGCCAAGGGGAATGGGATGCTGTGAAGACCTTGAATTCGCATTAAGTGAGCAAAGGTGGAGAGTCACAATGGTCTCCAGGCAAAGGGCCACACTAAGAGCAGCAGAATGATTGGGAAAAGAACAGGAAAACCCTGATGGTGTTATCTGGATACCTAGCCTTGATTTTCCTTGAACACATTTAGTGCATGTATTTTATTCTGATTACAAACCTAAAATGTGCCCACAGGGTACTCTAGAGGTCTAAAGTTTGGAAAGATATGCACCGGATTATTGTGTTGGATGGGGGTTGGGAAGGGAACCTCCAACGGGACAAAAAGGGGAGGAGTGGAGCCAGACAACAAAGGGAAAAATGGCTTTGTAAGCTGTTCTTTAAAAAAGAAAGCAAATTATAAAATGACATCTAGGCACTAAAATGATACAACTGGGTGTGTAAGTCTAACAGATAAAGTGCGAGTCTAGGAGCAACACTGCAGTGCTGTGAGGTTATCTGGTCCACAACAGCCTCCCTGGCACTTTCTGAAACGCTGAGCATGTATTTCTGGAGGGAGAAAGCAAAGAAGCAAAACTAGCCCACCAACTTGCTCTCTAGCCCTAACTACACTGCTCCCGAGCTTGCAGTGCTAGGCAGCACCTGAGAGAATGAATAGCTGTTTCCAACAGTTCTCTAACATTCAGATCTGAGCAAAACAGTTGTAAAGACCCTAAGTTCACCGAGAGAAGACCCCTACTAGACAGGGTAAACACACTCTGCTGAAGCAGCAGCCCGTTTTGAAGTTGTGGTGTTGAAATCTTTCATCTTTTTTTCATTCACAACTTGTACACACACCCCCACACACACAAAAATGCAGAAACAAACAAGCAAACCCTACCAGTGTGCTAAAACTATGCATACTTTGCAAATTCATACTTTGAAAGATGTGAATGTCATCCCTCACTCTTCTAATATTTAAATGTAGAAGCATATTCTTTTATTTCTAAAATGGCATATTATTCTACAACTCAGAATTGATGATTCTGTTTTTTGCACTTTTATTCTCTCTTACTAGAACACTGTCTCTTCAAGTTTGATCATAGAAGGTCACTGTATCTGCCAGCTCTTGTCATGGTCAATGATGCATAAGAAAGCACCACCAAGTGACTGTCAACAACTATCTCTTTTCTGTTAATTTTCCACGTATACTGAGGGTCTCAGTCAGCTCTGCTCATCTAGGCTCTGAACTTCAGGTGTGGTCCAATCTCCTCTGTGAATCTGGTGTCATCTTCCTTAGACCAAACAACTAGCCGATCACATTCCTATATAATGGCAGACATTTCAGAGGTGTGGGTGGAAATGCATAATGCCTATAAAGGTCTAGGCTCAGGATTGTCACACCTGTCCACATTGAACTGGTCAAAGCAAGTAGCATGGCTTAATTCAAGAGGGACATATTCTCTGGCCCTCCTGGGAGGAGCTGCAAAGTCACTGACAAGGGGCCTGGTCACTCGGAGGGGTGGAACTTGAGGAAGGAGGTAGAAAGCTACAGTTAAATGAATCCCACCCTGTATAATTCTTCCCCCACTGGTAACAATTGAGTGAGTTGACTTCAACTAAACATCATATCCTATACACTCCACCAAGCTTCTCATTTAATCCTCATTACAACACTGAAGAGTAGTGTTTATTGCCTCTATTTAAGAATATGGAGGAAATGGATCAAAGGGATATATGACTGGCTCTGGGTCATTCTTCTAGTCAGGAATGAGGTGGGACTCAAATATAAATTTCATCATTACAGGCCCTTAAAAATTCTTTCTGAGCTTTGGTCCTTGAAGATATTTTTTCTCCTCCAAAAATCTGTGAAGGACACAACTTATCCTATTTTCCTTTTGTCTGGGCTTCTAAAAAGCCTAACCCAAATTTAAGTCTCAATCAACTTAAGGCAAATTACTTTAAATTAGCATAACCATAGACTCATTTTCTTTGCTTCTAATTTTCTATTTCTATTTCTTTCAACCTTTCTTATAATGTCCTTTCTTACAAGCTTTCTTAATTTTTAAAATAAAGAATCAAGGTATAATTTATTTGAATTTTTGGAGAGTCAGAATCTCCTGATTGGCCACTCAAGACCCAGGAGAATCTTGATGTCTGCTGAAGCATAGTCAGAACGCTCTGCTTCCTGGAGCCCTGCCTCCCTGCATTCACTAATCACACTCACTGTCGCCAGAGGCCAGCTTTAAATGAGTCAGTTTTACTGGTTGGTAGCAACTTACTCCAGCAGCACTTTCGTAGAGATGGAAAATTAACAGATGGTGCTCCTCCCTGCTTACCAATACCTGAGACAATCCAGGTTTGATTTTAGTGCCCTACACCACATCTGGCCCTTGTCAGATAAATGCATAATGATATATAGTTATATATTTATAAAAAGGAAGAAAGTCAAAAAACCAACATGCACAAGCAACTTGATTTTAATTTCTTCAGCCTTACAATTTGGACTTTTGCATTTTCAAAAGTTGAATCAATGTAAAGACAGCCTCTCATCCCATACTCCACACAGCGTCCGTCCTTAAGATCACCTACCTTTTCTATCAATAATCCTCATTCCAAGTCTCTCCTCCTTCCTTGCTGTCAAGTCAAGAGCCAAGTGCAGATTCTCAGAGACAACATGCTCGCTGCTGCATTTGTCTAACCCCATACCTAACACAGTCACCAAGCCCATAGCACAAGTTTTCAAAGGAGGTCTGATCCCATTGGTATGCCATTCTCATATGTTAAAAGATGACATTTCAGAAGCTCCTTTACAATATCATAAACTGGAAAGGGAGAGGATCAATGCTAACTTGTAGTGCAGCCAGATTAATGCCTTAAATTTATATCCCTCTGACATGGAACACTTTTTAGCAAGGCATGCCAAGCTTATTTCTTCTCCACAGGGTTTGACTCAATTGGGAAAGAAGGAAGAAATTATTTTGCTCCTCTATCATTAACATATGCAGCGCCTTGCCTCATGCAAAGGGAAAATAGGCAGTAAGAAGGTATGATACAGAGAGGGATAAAGACCTCTGTTTAAAAGGCCAAGTGGCTCTACACTCCTGGAGCCTGCCGATTCCCAACTGAACCCAAACCTTTTCTCCAGCCACTTTGCTTTCCCATGAATTTGGCTCAGAATGTGAGGTTTTGTGAGAGACAATGAAGAAAAGGTATAGCAAGAAAGAACTAGCGGGGGCCCGAGTTTTAAGAATATATTGCTGAGTTCCTTTTCCATATGTAGCCACTTCCCAAGGTCATCACAGAACTTTGGTGTTCTTTACTTTTGCTCATATATCAGAGTGTCAACATTTTCAAAGAATAGCATTCAGGACAATAATTGCAGATCCCTTCAAGATCAGTCTGCTTCTCTATGTCACTGTTTTCATTTTTAGTATTGACATCATGACATAAAAGCAGAAGGTTAAAATGCACTCCCAATTAATTGCAATATCTCCAAATGAATGACTGAAAACTGTTTTGTTCTGAAACAAGGAGCTGTCTAACAACAGAAGGTAAAGAGAAGGAGGGGCTCCAGGAATCATGGGAGAGTTCATTCTACCCAGGTCCTCTCCTCCTCTCTGAAGCCTCCTGGATTCTCCTGGACTGAGACCAGGGGTGGAGAACAACAGACCCAACAGGCATCCAGCAGCCCTGAAAGGGCAGTTTAGGGGGATTGAGAAAAGTAAGGCTTCACATTCGTGTTCTGTGGCCCAACACCTGTGAAGCCCAAACCCTTCCCACAGCGCACACGCACCGTCATTCCTCCGTGAAGACATCTGTGTGGGGCACACTGATCATTTAATTTCATCATTGTCGCTAGCAATTCCATAAAGGGCAACTAATTGACACTTAAAGGCCATGAAAAATGGCACAGAAGTATCTTTTACCAAAAGACACTAGCATATGAGTAGAAAGGACTACACCTAAAGTCGTGGGGTCTAACATTGATCACATAAAGAAGGGTGACTGGACCAGTCTGGTTACTTCTGAATTCATCACCCTGAGTGACAATGAGGGTATATAAATAATTGTTCTGTACATTTAAACATAAGGCAAAAAAAGATTTTTATGTAAAGAAATATCAGGTAAAGAATCAGGTCATTAGGAAAATATCTTCAAGATGCGGTGCAGTTTTCCCCCAATCCCACTGATGACATTCTCCACTGAGCGTCCCTATCTTTCTTTCATTTGCTCCCACATAGTAGGTGCAGTGCTTTGGACCAAACCATGGGAGCATTTTAATGCTGTCTTTAACTTTGGGCAACCAGACACAGATGACCTTCGAAGGGAAGGCAAGAGAATTATTTTTTTATAAAATCATTAAAATATGTAAAGTTATGATAAGCCATCCACTCTCCTGAGAGCCCAGCATCCTTAAGAGATACCCTGTGCGTGCAATTAATCTGTTTTCAAGCTCAGTTCCAGTCACATCGCATTAATAAGGGTAAAATTCCTCATAACCACCTTTTCTGGGAGAAAACAAGTGTCATGCTGTCCCTCTATCTGGCTGTGAATTCCTGCCGCTTCTGCTTCCCCAATTAAAGGCACTTTTAGAGGAAGAATACATTTCTTACAGACACACTGGAAACAAACAAACAAAAAAAGTCTGGGCACAGACTTCCCAACCCTGGTTGGGCGAGGCCGGGGGAAGGATGAAAAATGCTCTTAATGAGCAGACTCTTAGCCCTTGGCCCAGACAGACAAGCAGCCCAAGGACAGGTGAGCACAGGGGAGAGGGTGGGTGCCACAACCAGATGGGAGAAATGCTGTGCCTGCAGGGGTCCCTGATAGCCTGGGGCCTGTACCAAGCCTTCTGAAAAGCAGAGTGGAAAGAAGAAGGCCCCCTCACCCCCACCCCACCTCATAGAACCAGGAGGCTCTTCCTATCTGCTGATAATCAACATGCAGCTTGGCACCTGCACAGAGCAGGCCACCTGGAGCAGTGGAGGAGAGAGACCTTAGGACTGGGGCTAAACCTTCTGTATTTCAATCTCTTAATCTTGACAGAGAAACCTTTCTGAGTGATTTTGGATATCCAGCAATATCAGACTGCCGTGTTCGGTAAATTTGATAGAAATGTACACATGGATTTGCAGAAGGGACCCTCCAGGATTGGGGAATCATGTAAGAAGGTGAGGAAGAATTTCAGGAGGAGGTCAGTGGGTCAAAAGAGTAGTGGAAGCATGGCCCCAAAGTGGAATGTTCGTCTTGAATCTTAAACCACTGCACACGCAGGGACGGATGCCCATGAGCGCCAGTGCCTCCACTGGTAGGATCCTAAATCTGAAGAGTTACAGAGAGGCTCCTGAGAGCGTGCAAAAGAATATGCCACTTTCTGCATGTTTTATTTATATCTCATCAGCTACCCTCTAAAAAATTAAAACACAATTCAGAACAGTTTTAATGTTGAAGTCATACAACTTTAATGAAATCAAGATTTGTGTTAATGAAAAGCACAGAACTCACTACTGTATCCCAGGGATCATCTCCATTAGTAGATAAGTATCTTGAAGCGGAAAATGGCAATGGTTTGTAAATAAACCCTCAAAACAAATTGCAATGTGTGGTGATCAGTGTTAACACTTATTAATAATTTCATTAATTAAAATATAGAAATGTGCGTATAGGTGAAGCTACAAGGATGTCCGCAGTAGCCTTTATTCTCATTTGAAAACAATTGTCAAAAAAAGAAAATAACATTTGAGCAAATTGTAGTCTATCCAGATGGTGGAGTACCTTTGAGGAATTAAAAACAGGAGCACCCTGGTGGAGTAGCAGTTGGGTCAATTGCCCCTGAAGGAGTAAGCCCCTGGGTTCAAGTCCCAGATGGGGCAACAACCAATGTGAATAACTGAAAAAGTAAAATAAAGTGCTTCATCCTCCTCCCTCTTCCTACCTGCCTACCTACTCACCTTCATTGTTGCTTGTACCTTTCCTTTAAAGAAAAGAACAATAATGTGAATTTTAAAAAACACATTTATGTAAAGGGAATGACATTCTATTGGGTAAAAAAGACAAAATTACAAAGCATCATGTAGCATATCAGTTCATTGCTGCTTAAAGGATACGCATAGAAAAAAACTGAGAATGATATATGCCAGAATGTAAACAAGGGTTCCAGCAAGTACAGGCATATGAATAATGATTTTCTTTTGGTTGCTCCTATTTTCTACTGCTGCTTTTTTTCTACGGTGAATATATGTCATGTGTGTGATAACAAAGTTATCTTTTTGAGATAGACATGTGCTATTATAGACATGAAAGTAAATTTCAGGAATAAGGCTGAGCACCTGAACAAAATGCAGGACCATGGACTGGGTCCAGGCGTAATCTGGTCCTATTGGGAACAGAGCAAGGCAGTATGCAGGAAATGACCAAGAGAGCAGGCTTAGGATCCCAACCCAGCCACCTGCCATCCTGGTCAAGTTGCTAAATCTCTTCAGTTTTTCACTTCTTCATCTGTCAAATGGGTGAAAAATAATACTACCTGCCCCTATGATGTTGTCAAAGAACTAAATGAATTGATAGGGTGTGTGAAGATTCTCAGCTCAAATTTTCTGCACACACTAGGCTTTATGTGTACTTTCTTCTTTAAAAAATATTTCCTCTTAATGATTCCTGAGATGCATAGATTAAAAAACATTACTTTATTATCCTACCGCTTAGGGCTGAGTCAGCTGGGTAGAGAGAAGGCTGGCGTTGTGTTCTTTTCAAAGACAGTTCATCATCTTAATTTCTTTAAAAAAAAAAAAAATCACTTCCTTTCTTCTTCCCCATAAAAGCTCTTTGGGAAGTTTTCTTTATTGCTAATGGTTTTCTTTATTACTGGATGATCAATTCAACTGAGATTAATTGAGCATGAAGCTGGCAGCATCTGTGAAGCCATTTATCAGGGAGAAGGAGACCATCACACTGGAGCCCACCAGCTGTCATTATCTGTGCTCTGGTTCCAGCAGCCGCAGGCACACCTGAGCCTCAGGTGGCCACGATGTGCTCACTGAGCATGTGAGCAAGTGAGGGGACAGACCTCCTGTGCCCAGTCTCCCTGCAGAAAGGCTGCTGGCTGCAGGTGATCCTTGCAAACCCAGAATGCCTAATTTACTCCAATGTCATGCCAGCATCTTGCTGTAATACTGTTTACTAAAAATGTTTAATTTAATTTAATTTTAAGCAGATATAATCTGGATCCTGTCCAGTGGAGTTTCATTAATAAAGAAACAAAAGCATCCATCTTGTGAAGCAGGCTCCAGCATGGTGCTGCAATAGGACATTCGCAGGGTTTGGTAGGAGATTCCCACTGAATATGTACCTGTCAGAGTTCCAGGTTGCCTTTGCATAAAAATAACCATATGTGGTGTGCATATGCAAACAACTGAGAAGCACTGTGCACATCTGATGTGTGTGATGATGATGATGATGATGATGATGATGATGATGATGATGATGACGATGACAATGATGACAACTGACATTTTTAGGACATGTGTGCCAGACCATCTTGAAAACACGTCACAGCTACTATCTCATTTAATTTGCACAGCCTGTCATATGGGTTCTGTTATTTCCCTATTTTACAAATGGAAGAACCAAACAGAAAAGTTAAGCAGTTCGTCCACAGTTACACAGCAAGTCAGTGGCAAAGTGGGGAGTCCAACTCAGCAGTAGGACTGATGTGGCCCATGTGCCACACTGGCCCATGCATATGCATGAGTGTACACACATCAACTAACTGCCTCCTTCTATCTCTATGTGGATCCAAGGATGCAGGAGGCTCAGTAGCTGGCTAACAGCAGTTTTTAAAAGTTCTAAAACCAAGGTCGCTCTTAGTCAGTCATCCAAGCCCAGGTGTCCATATCCTTTGTCCACCCTTTTCCTACACAGAAAGGAGAAAAGACACACCCCAAACCTGCTTTTCTTTTCCTTCCTCACAGGGGAAGTTCAAATCACATGTTGTGTTAATTGCTAAGTATTTACAGATATATGTAACACTCATATTCCAAATACTGTGCCCCACTGTGATGGTGAATTTTATGTGTCAACTTGGCCAGGCCCAGATATTTCATAAAACGATTTTGGGGTGTTTCTGTGAGAGTGTTGGGAATGAGATAGAAATGTGAGGCAGTAGGTGTTTACTAGAGCACACGGTCCTCCATTATGCAGGTGGATCTCGTCCAATCAGCTGAAGGATGACTAGAATGGAAGAATGACCTTGCTGAGCAAGAAGGAATTTGGTCAGCAGACAGTCTTCAGATGAACTTTGCCATCTTCCTGGGCCCCTCAGTCCACTTGGGTTACCATAACAGAACAACAGATTGCTGGTTTATAAACAAATCAATGTATTTTTCATAGCCCTAGAGGCTGGAAGTCCAAGATCTAGATGCCCGCATGGATAAATAAGGGCCCTCTTCTGGGTCAAGGACTTCTCGTATCCTCAGAAGGCAGAAGGTACAAAGGGACTTGCAGACTCCTTTAAGAAAGGCATCAGTCTCACTCATGAAGGTTCCACCCTCATTACTTTCTCACTTCCCAAAGGCTTCACTTCTTAATAGCAACCTGCTGGACATTAGGATTTCAACATGTGAATTTCAGGAGATGTGCGGGGTGCAGACCACATTCAGACCGCAGCATTGGATCTTCAGCCTCATGGTCTGTTTCAGATTTTGGACTTGTCGGCCTCCATAGTCACATGTGCCAGTTCCTTAAAGTAAATTGTCTTTCTATATGTGTAAACATCCTGTTGGATCTGTTTCTCTGGGGAACCCTGACGAACCCAACCACACTTAATCAGAGGTGCTCACAGTACACGCAGTCTCATCTGGCTGTCACTGGAAGTGGGAGGGAAGTTCTGCTTTGAGGAGATGAGATTAATGTTAAAATTTAAGATTTTGTTATTCCAATTTATGATGCAGATTCTCAAGGAAAACCGCTTTCCCCCATGTCATCAAGTATAATTACCAGACAGAACAGGAACTCTAGCCTCAGTACTTAAAGGAACAGGCATGTGAAACACTAGAATCCACACAAGACGGAACCAAATCTATGACCCAGACCCTGTCACTGGCCTTTTAAACTCTGAATCACAGAATTCACAAAGGAAGGGAGATTCGTGTCCCTCCCCCATCACATTTTTTTCCTAAGCAAAAAACAAACAATGACCAAAGGAAATCCTTTGTGGGAGACTTCCTACCATTCCATAGCTACCATTCAAAAAAAATAAATAAAAGCCCTCATGAAATTGGCCCACCTCTCCTGGCAAAAGACCCACATGGAACTTGATGAAAGGATCCTTTTGCTCTTCCTGTCGAAGTTATTTTGCTGGTGGCTGTGGCCAGCGTCACCTCGTCAAACTTCCTAGCAGAGGACATGTTCATAGCCAGATGCCTCTGCACAAGGGCCATTTTCTGTGCCGACTCCTCCATAAAATATGAGTCACTCATGGGGACACTGAAGCTGTGACAGGCGTCCCAACCAGACACTGCTCTCAGACAAATAAGGGCCTGATATTTTACAACATTTTCACCTTCCAATGAGGAACCTAACTTCAGTAGATTCTTGAAATCAGCCACAACACTAGCCAGAAGCCTCTATTCTCATGACTTTTATTTGGGAAAAGTTACGAGCCATCAAACCAAAATTCCCTACTAATCGCCTTAAATGTAAATAACTTACAATAAAACACCTATATATCCTCCCATAAGTAATGTACCATCCTGTTAGAATGTAAAGCGCTTTAAGCATTGCTTCCCAATTGCCAAAATATTAATGTTCGTAACAAAAAGTGGTTTGATGTGCTGTCCCCAGTCTGAGCTCTACGACCACAGTTTGACCCTATGCTGACACTTCACCGTGCCTTTCAAAACAGTCTCTCTATGAATGCACTTAGTAACTCAGGACTATTTCTGCAAATCATTTTGTTTAGATGTGGTGTGGCATTTGGGAATCATAAGTATACATATTTATCTATATAATCATTGACGGAAAAACATTGTATTACAAGATTTATACATTGTATAAAGTTTAGGTTTTAGTAATTCAAGAGGCATTCTATTGAGAAAATGTTCTCTGGGGAGACACTGTGGAGACAGAACTATCATTTATTTGTTTATTCTCTGCCTTCCCTCACTGGACTACAAAAGCCCTGACTGTAAACGCAGAGATTTGTTTCCATTCTGCTTACAAGTCCCGAGTGCCTAGACAGGACTGAGAGGAGATGATCCATGCATTCTGGATGAATCAATCAGCTCAGTCAAAGAGGATGAAGTGAGATGGATGCATTACCTAAATCCTCAGCATTTATGGGAGAAACTTTGAAAAGAATACCAGACCAGCAGCCAGGAGGCCTGCATGTTGATTCCTGGACTGTTCACTCAGTGCCTCAAGGTGTCACCTGGAGTCTGATTTTCCTCTCTGGACACTGGGCTATCGATGCGGCCCCTGGTTCCAACCCTGGGTCACCATCTGAGTCGAATGGGACTAAACCTATATGTTCTCAAATGGAGAGAAAAAGGCAATCACGGTCTACTAAAAATAAATAAGACAGAAGACATAGAATTTGATCAGGAATTGAGGAATCTCTGTGTCCTCCCTCAGGACACACCCTTCTTGCTGCATTAGGTTATTCATTGTGGTGATTTGGGGTATCAGGGAATGAAGGAGAAAAAATGGTGGTGATTGCCACTAAACCCATGGTGGCGAGTATGGCATGAGGTGTGCACAGTGAGGTGCGAATTCAATATCCTGAAAATTACATAGCAATGTAAACAAAAGAAGTAATTCTTAAAATGCACATTAAAATTTTTCTTAAATAATGAGAGAACAACAAAGAAACCATTTAGGAAGCAGTATGTGGCACTCCAGGAACCCAGTCCTCTTTCCCTTTAAAAACATCCCTGCCCACAGCAAAAAAGGAGGCGGCTTTCCTGCCAGAAACACAAAGCTGTGGTTTCCCTGGAGGCGTCACCCTCGGGCAATGCTGAGTCTGTCCTAGGTGCCTCTCCAGCCGCTGGTCCCTGTTGGAGGCTCCCACACAATCAGTCCAGTCTGGAGCTCACAGGAGATCAGCAAGGGCCATGTCCAGCTGCAGAGGCTGGGAAAGAGAGCCCACAAAGCAGGGAGAGTGAGTCATCACCCCTTTCACCAGAGACGTGGACACTGTTGGGGGCTCCCACCACCTTCCTTCTACAGATGAGCTTCTAACAGCAACTGTCCTTCTGAGGCAGTAATGACAAGCTGGCTAGACATTGATGAGAACGTACCAGGCACTTCCTTGAATGTGCTTTTTCACATAGCCTTGTGAAGTAGGTTCTGTAGTTGCAGATGAAGAGTTGGAGGCTTAGAGTGCACACCTGACTTGGTGAAGATCACACCACCAGCATCTGGACTAGGCAGGACTAAACCCACACACACAGTGTGGTCACAGCACTTGAAGGCACTCAGTGTTTTTCAGCTATGCTCTCATCTCTTCCATCTTCAAATATTTCAATACTTCTCATACTCCAAATGTACTTCCACCCAAGTCCTCCAGTTCCAATCCAATCTCTTTCTTGCCACCATAACCATAGTTAATTAAAACGTTTGAAAAATTATTTTTTCATCTCTTACTCACTCTCTACTTCTTCCCCATATGTGAATTATTAGGAAGCTTCTGATCTCACCAAGATCACCAGCCATCATCGTGTTGCTAAGTAGGTGTTTGTTTCGGTATTATTTCACTTGATTTCTCAGCCCCTTTCACACTGCTACCCATGTCCCTGTTCTTCAAGTCTGCTCTTTCTTTGGGACCTCACCAGGTTTTCCTTCCAGTTCTCTGGTTGCTCATCCCCATTGATTTAGGTGCCCCTGTAACTGTCCATCCGTTAAGTATTGGAGGTTCCTCAGGATCTGTGTAGGACTCCACTTCTCACTCTAGACATTCTTCGGGAGAGATTTCACTAACTTGCCTGTCTTGATATCTATGTGCAAGTGATCCCAAATCTTCACCTCCTGCTCGGCTCTATGTTCTGAGCTTCAGTCCCACATATTCAACCTGCCAGTGGCCTTTCCTCTTCACCACGAGAAACAAAGCCTTCGCAGGACTCAGCTCTGTTGGTTTCTTCTGCCTTGTTTCTCCCACCAAGCATTCGAACCCTTCTGAACTACTGACATCCTCTTCTGAGCTGCTCCATAGCCGTTGTTCCTTCTTCCAGTAAACGCCTTATGCCTCCTTTTCCCTGGGTCAGCTCACACATCCTTCAGATCTTAATGTGGATATCACTTCCTCCAGAAAAAGGGGAGTGTCAGGCCCGGTGAGCAATCCTTGGCCAGCCTACCCCACCCTCAGAGCACCTATTCCGTTGTACAGCAATGGCCTATTTTCTCTATATCCTCCTCTAGAATAAAAGTTTACTATTTAATGCCTCCCAACCCAAATGGTTCTTAATCCATACATCATTGTCATTCTATGCACATCGGTCAAGTGAATGAAGAATGCAAAATGGATGAATGGGAATGACACTATCACTTAACTTGACCTTGGGACACTGTCAAGTCCAACGACCCCACAGTTACAGGAATTTGCAGTAAGATGCCCTGGGTGTAGTCCAAAAGTCATATTTCCTAGTGAATTATCTTCATTCACTGCTGGCAATAGCTGCTCCTAAGAACTGAAACTTCATCCCATCTTCTGACTCCCACCCTAGCCAAAAACCTTGCCCACCAAGACATCCACCCCTGGCCTGATTATACTCACGTTATTTCTCTGAGAACATTTTCCTGCTGTGTTCTCCGGCTGTGCTGATGTTAGTGATCAACACTGGCCACCAGCTGTGCACATGTGTGATCTGAACTCTGTAGGTCTAGTAGGCTGCCACCCGTCATACTTCTGTTCCAAAGGGAGCCTTCTCTTGGGAAGTCCTGCCATGCAGAATCTCTGGATCCCTCCAAGCAGCCTCCAGTGTATGTGTGTGTTGTGTGTGCAGGTGCCTCTCCAACCCCAGCCACATCCAGTCTCTTCCAATCCAGTGCACCCCTACAGGGAACATGGCAACGTGCTTCCTTACCACCAAGTCTACTCCTGGCAGGGTTTGCCCAAATGTGCCACATATGTGATAAACTGTAAACCTTTCCAATCACTATCCGGATATTTCTAGATTTGGTATGTTTGTGGCTAGAAAACATCTGGCTACTGCTCAACCCTGCATTCATGTTTTGCCCAGATGCTTGTTGTCATTTAAAACTCTGACAGAATGATCTTTCTTTCCCCTTCAAATCTGTCATGTCTTTTCCTCCATTGCCACTCCAGAAGGTACATTCCATCTGTGATTGTCACTTCAGAGCACGTGTGACTGAGTCATCCCCCTACTGCTCTGTGAGGATCATCCTTAAGTTCTGGTTGCAGAACTCAGCACCTGACTAACAGTATACTTGAGCCTCCCCTTAATGCTGACCTGGCCAGTGGTTCTAAGGGTCCTGGGCAAGTGCCATGTATCTTCACACCTTGAGTCCCTCCCCTGAAAGATCCAATTATAAGTGCTTCTCGTTACTGCTCCCAGAGAGCTATACTAAGAGAAGCCAGAGCTTTTTTTTGATTTCCTAGACAAGAACCTCTATGAATACAAAACACTGATAATATGACCCCATTAGTCATCAACCAACAAATTTCTCTTGCCCATCTGTGACTTGTAATTTCATTCATAATAGGGTTCCTTGTGACAAGTAAGTTGAATTAAAATTGACAACATCGAAACTGACTTAAACAACATCAAATTTGTTTGCCCATTTATCAATTGATGGATTCCATAGCAGATTATTTTGCCTTTCCTATGTGATAGGATTTGGAGTATATGATAAGGATACCAAGAGAAACAAGACTTCAACTTTTCTTCAATTGTCTAGCTACCTGTGCTATTTCACTAGGACCGCCATAACAAAATCCACACAATGGGTGAGTTAAATAACAAAAATGTGTTTTCTTATAATTCTGAATGTTGGAAGCCCAAGATCAAGGTGTCAGCAGTTTGGATTTCCTCAGAGGTCCCTCCCATTGACTTGCAGATGGTCATCATCATGTTGTGCCCTCACATGGCCTTTCCCCTATGCCTCACAGCCTTGGTGTCTCTTCTTATAAAGACACGAGTCAGACCAGATTAGAGCCCATCCTAACATCTTCATCTGAATGTCATCACCACTTTGAAGACCTTATCTCCAAATATAGTTACATTCTGAGTACATCCTTTATATTTGACCTGCATAATTGTCTTGATATTTGCATACAGGGTGCAGACAGAGGAAGACCACAAGGGAAGAATAAATATGACAGGGGTATATAGTTAGGTCTGGAAGTGGTCAAATCAATTAGACACACACCTAACTGCAAGGGAATCTGGGAGATGAAGTCCAGCCATTAGATGAACACATAACTAAGGTGTGTCAACAGTTGAACTTCCCTTGTCAGATTAAAGTGAAGCAAAGCAAAAGTAATAGCATAAACAGAGACAGAAATTTTCTAGATGTATTCAGGGACCACAATTAATTAGAATTGTCTATAACATGGCATCATATAGGGCATATTAGAAGAAAAAACTACAAAGGGAGACTGATCCAGAAGAAACAAAGCTTTAAATACTTAATGAGGGTTTTCAGCTTACATTAGCCATCAGGGCCTACTAAAGGTTCTAAGATAACTTTTAACCGAAAAAGATCTTTCAGGTAGGTAGAGGTGAAGACAGTCGTCAATGGGTAAAAAAGAGATACATGGAGAAAATACAGCCAAATCTTCCTAATTACTGCAACAGATAAGGAGGGCCTATTCTTAGTGTATTTTTGAAAACTTTAATGGCAAAAATGTTTTCAAAAGATGATAAGGAACTTTTAAAAATCTTCCACTATATATGCTACAAGATAATAAAGCCATCAGGGAGGGGAGTCTTTTTATTTTTTTTTCCATCTTTTCATGCATTAGCCTGTATTGTAAAAGCACTAGTCAATATGTGGCCACTTAGAAAGCTCTAAGACAATGAAAACTGTCAGAAAAGATGTTATTTTAGGGAGAATCTACTATAATCACTACAGGAGCAATTCAATCCTCTGCTTAAAATGACAGATATTTGATTCATTACTCCTGTGAATGTGTCAGAATTAACTTTGCAAGAAATGCCAGGCTTCCATCAAAATTGCAAATCTATCCACCACACTGTGATAGGAAGTGAGTTCCCTGAAAGAGTCACAAAGTCTTCAGCAGCAGCCAGATTTGTTATTTCTTGCCTCTTCCTAGCTTTGTGATGCTGAGTCCTTTTGGAATCACCAGCAACATATTTGTCTGTAAACGCTGTTCAAGGCCAAGGATAGGATCCCAATCACCTGTTTTTGCTAAGAAACACTCTAAGACAGATGTATGGTCTCACCCCCAAATATTTAGAATTTTGATTTGACTTTGAAATTTTCAGATGTTTGAGGTTTTACAAGGATTTTTAACTATCGTCCTTTGATAAAGGGATAGCATTTTTCTGGCCTTATATTTATTAAGTCCTGAAGAGATATCCGTATTATTCTTTGCAACCTATCAGAATCTATTTTACTCTAATGGAGACAGAAGATACAGTGGAAAATATACACACAAGAGAGATGAAACAAATCTGAGTATCAACATTGACCATTTGCCTGTTGACATCAGGCAAATTATATAACTTTTATGAATCTATAATATGAGAATAATAGTTATTACCAACATCATTATACTAATGAAGTCAGAAAACACCTATCAGAGGTGTCTAGCAGTTCCTGATTCATAGCACAGATTACCCTCGATACATGACGAGGTTATATTCTGCTAAGCCCATCTTGAGCTGAAAATACCAAAGGTGGAAAATGGATGTAATGCAGCTAACTTACCAAACAGCGTAAGTTAGCTTAACTTCCTTCAAACATGCTCAAAACACATTAGTCTACGGTTGGACAAAATCGTCTAACACAGACTTATTTTATAAAGTGTTGACTCTCTCAAGCAATTTATTATCTTCTCTTGTGATCCTGTGATTGGCTGGGAGCTGCGGCCCACTGGTGAATCCCAGCATCACAGCAGCTTCCGGCAGCATATTACTAAGCCCAGGAAAAGATCAACATTTTATTCTTTGTATCAAAGAAGCAACTTGTGCTTTCAGGGCTTTTCTGACTTCAATCTCATTGATTTCCATTCTGATCTTCATAATTTTCTTTAATTTTCTTTTATTTTCCTTCATGGGGGTTGACATTACTATCAAGTATTTTAATTTTATAGAAGTAATAATCTCCTTCATTGTTTTTATTTTTGCTTAAACAGGTGGTTTTGAGCAATTTGACTCTGATGTGACTTGCAGTTTTCTTCAGGTATCTTGTTTTTGTAGTTCATTAGACTTTAAATCTGTAAACACCTCGGAGGAGTGAAGTGCAGCTCAAATAGCCAGTCTGAAGTTACTCCATCATCACCAGTGCTCTTTTCCCCACCGTCAGTTTTCTCTGTTTCACTCTGGGTCATCTCTGCTTCTATCCCCTGAAATTTCTAATCTTTATTTTTGCAAAGTGTAATCTGTTCATCCTGTTTAGAGTTCTTTTACCTCAGACATTGCAGTTTTCATCACTAGAACTTTGTTTTGTGTGTTTTATATTCCTGAGTCCCTAATTACCTTTTTTAATATATAAATACAAATTAATAACTATTTAACGTCCTTGTCTGCAATTTAAACATCTGCATCCATTCCAGATTAAATGCATTCATTTCAGTTAATGGGTTTTTAATCTTCATGCTGTTTGTATTACTGCACACTTGGTTATTTTTTATTGAACACCATCCATTGTAAATTTTGCCATGTTGCTGGGTCATTTTATATTCCTATAATTATTCTTAGATTTCTGGTAGAAGGTCATGCTAACTGGGAAAAGTCTCGAGGTCTTGAGGTAACTTAGAATGAGAACTCAATCTACAGCTGGCAGCCCCACCATCAATGGCTCTTGCCTGAGTACGCTGCGTAAGGCCCCGGTGGCGTGAATCTTTCCAGTCTGGTTGATGTGAACGAGAGTGTCTGGCCTTGTCGCCTCCAATCTCTTTGAATAGCCCTTTCTCTAGACTCAGGTGGTTCCTCATTGTAGACACTGATTCTCAAGAGCAAATTCTCAAGAGGAAACCTCTGCAGTTTGCAGTTTCCCTTCGGTACAGCACACTCCTCTCTTGTCTGTTGTGCTCTGACCTCTACACCCTGGAGACCTCTCAGTTCTGACTTCTCAACCCTGGCAGCCCACCTGGCCCTCTGGGTCCCCCACCCCACCCCTTTCTGTGCCGCACCTAAAACTCTCTCAAGCTGAGGAAGTGGCAGGCAGAGTCACTTGCCTGCTTCTCTGCAACAAACTCCTACGTGTTTGACAAAAAGGAGCCCCTCTTCCACTCTGTGATACAATATCCAACAAGCAGTAGAAACCCAATTAAAAGTTGTTGAACTGAAAGGAAATTATAAATACCCTACTAAGTGGGGTAAATTAAAACCCTATGGGAGGGGTGACTTTCTTAACTCACATTCCAGATCTGCCACATCCCTTTATTCTACTTACTTATCAGGAAAATTCCAGACGGTTGTCAAGTCAACAGTCATTTTATTTTGTTGTTTTTTAAATTAAAGTTCAATACATACTATTTTCCCTCTCTCCTCTCTCTGAGAGAAACAGATGTTTTTCCATTCCAAGTCCTAATAGTATAAGTCCTTAAAATGTGAACATTATAAAATCACCAAGAATAGATAACAGTAAAGACAAAGTGTTTCAAATTTTTGGAGATGACAATATTTGGCTAGAAGGTCAAATCTGAAGGGATGGAAGTAATAAGAAGAACTGGAGGTAGCATTACTGTCTCTCACAGTTATTTGTCAGGATGCTTCAAAAACTGTGACGACTTCTGATGACCAGTGATAATTCAGTTCTAAACAGCACTGCCCATCGAAAAGTTCTGAGGTTGGAAAAGAGTCACCTTCCTGCGGCAAGTCTCCTCGTCTTTGATAATCAGCACAGCAGCATCTTGACAGAAAGAAAGGATGCTTTGGTTTGCTTTCAGAAATCAACCTGTTGGGTCTCAGAAGCGTCTCCTCTTTGGAGCAGTGGTTGATCCACGGAGCTGGGGGTTCTCTTCGATGCGTCCAACAACAGTCTCTCATGTAAAGATGAAAACGGGGTGGTGACAAGACTGCAATTGTTTTAAAGGAAGGTATCAGGAGAATGAAAGCAAGTAGGCAGGCAGAAAAGAAGGAAGAGAGAGGAGGAATTTTTTTTTATTTATTTCCTTATTCATCTTTGGTTGTCTCCCCTTGGCCGTCACAAACCTGGGTCCTTGGGCTTTGTATAGACTGCTGTGGAACCACAGATGTAACACCACCAGCACACACTAAGACTATAAAATTTGAAGTCGGGTGGTGGTTGTTGAAATTCTACTGAGTCACTTAGAATATGTGTGATACCAAAGCAAAAATAATCACCTCAATTCTCCTACTAGTTTGCTAGAACGGCCTTAAAAAATACCACAAGCTAAGTATCTTAAACATAGAAATTAATTTTCTCAGGGACTGGAGACAAGAGTCCAAAGCGAAGAAAGCACCAACAGGTTTTATTCCTCCTGTCTCCTTGACTTGCAAATGCCCCTCTTCTCACTGTGTCCTCATATGATTGTCCCTCTGTGCATTTCTCTCTGTCTGTGTCCTAATCTCCTCTCCTTAGAAGAACACCAGTCTAATAGCATCATATTCTGAGGTAGAAGGGTTTAGGACTTCAAAATAAATATTCAAGGGAGACAATTCAACTCACGAGAATTTCTCAAAGCCATTTTCCCCAGCCAAAGGAGATAACAAGTGTCTCGTTGAAAGTTTATGCATAAGAATATAGTGAAAGCATTGCCGATTTTATTGAAGTAAACTAAAGAAATAAATACAGATCATAAATAGATAACTCAATGATCTTTCATAAAGCAAATACATCCAGTTTTATCACCAAAATCAAACCAAGAAACAAAGCCAGAGCCTCCATTTGCAACTTCCCCAAGGACAGTAACTAGCCGAATTCTTAACAGGCTAAAATTAGGCTTGCTTTTTAATGTCTTTTTTTGTATAGTTTTTCTCACTCGATATTATGTTTGTGAGTCATCAAGTTATTGGGTATCATTGTCACTAATTATTGTTGATATGTTGCATCTCATTGCATGAATAAACCACAGTTAATATGCCTTCTATCACTGATGGATTTTGCTTCCAGTTAGGGCCATAACCAGCAGTGCTTCATTACTACTCTTGTGCGTTCTTTTGCTGAACATATGTACACAACTGTGTGGGTCTACACCTGGGATAGGAGTTCTTAAGTCCCTGCATGCATACACTCAACATGAGTAAGACTGACAAACATTTCCCAAAGTAGTGACTTTACGCTCCACTAGAAGTGTGTGAGAGGTCTGGTTGCTCCATGTAAGGACGATTTTAATTTTAATACCCAAAACAAGCAAAAAACCCTTGGAAACAAGCTGTCAAACAATAGGGAATTAGTTAACTACTTCATGGTCTTCCCAAGCAATAAACCAGAAAACGATCATTACAAGCATTACTCTTGGGGTGTGCTTAAAATGCTTCTTCCTCCTCTCATTTCCATCCTCTCTCTCTCTCCATATACATATATATATATATATATATATATATATATATATGGAGAGAGAGAGAGAGAGAGAGAGAGACAGAGACAGAGACAGAGAGACAGAGACAGAGACAGAGACAGAGACAGAGATACACATATATACATATATATATGGAGAGAGAGAGAGAGAGAGAGAGAGAGAGAGAGAGAACGTATACTGAGAGAATAAGGACATGGACAAGTTAGCTTCAACCCTGGCCTCACATGGTAGCTGGCTATAGATATACACTATGAACTACACACCTAAATATAGAAACAAAAATTCTAGAAGAACTTAGAGTTGCAAATCTCATTTGCCAACATGAGTAGGCAAAGAAGGAAGAGCAATAATATTTATAAAGTAATACATTGAACATCTTTAAAACTAAAAATTTCTGCTCTTTTGAAGATACTAATAAGAGAACAAAAAGGTCAGCACAGTCTGGGAGAGAGGTTTGCAAGCACCTATCTGTTAAAAGATTTGTATCTAGATGATATGAAGAATGCACAAAACTCAACAAAAGAAAACCAGCCAACCAATTATTTTTTAATGGGCAAAATATTTGAACAGACACTTCACAGAGAAGATATATGCATAGGAAGTAAAAATATACCTAACATCATTTATCCTAGTAATCACTTTAAAGGTAAGCCAAGTAGGTATTACTATTATTGTTATTACTATGATTCCCATTTTACAGATGAGGAAGCAGAAGCTCAAAGAGGTCATGTGTCTTAAGATGATGTGATTAACAAGTAGAAAGTTTGGACTAGAATCTCTGACTCCCATTCAGTGTTTTTCCATGACACGCCCAAAAATTCAGAGAGCCAGAGGGATCTTAGGGCAGTGTCCTGGGAGAAGTTGGGAGTGAGAGGGACTGGGCTTGTACATAGTCGCACACAGACAACTCATGAAAGAGATGAGGTGAGAAGGCAGAGGCAGGAGTGTGCAGGCAAAGCAGGGCAGGAAACACACTGACCCCAGGAGCACGCAGAGACGAGTACGGAAGCAGATAAGCTGTCAAGCCGGAGCAGGGCATGTGTGCCAGGGTAATGCCAGTCGGGGATCAGCTCGCAGGCAGGGGATGCAGCAGAAAAGACAGCACTGTCTGCTGTCTGGGGTGGAGAACTGCAGCAGAAGGAAGAAGAGCAGAGCAACACATGGAGACCAAAGTCAGAGCCAGCACAGGCCTAGCCCTAGCTGAGACAGAGAGGAGAGAGAGGTGCTCTGTCTGCTTGACCATCCACACTGTGGCAGGACGGGTTGGTGCAGGAATTGGAGGGTGTGGGATGAATCTAAACAGGGTGCTCCATGGAAGAGGTGACATTCAGTTGTTCTTGGAGACTGAGATAGAGCAAATCACTGGTAGGAGCTGAAGGTCGTGTGATTCATTTTGGTTTCTTTTATTTCAGTTCTCAACTTCTACTTTATTTGGAGGGGCTAGTCCAAGGGATTTTCTTTTTATTGTCTAAACATTTTTCATTGAAGGAGCACTGCATTATAACATTATATAGTTTCAGGTGTGCATCATTAAAAACAACATCTGTATATACTACTTTAAGTTCACCATTAAATCAACTTCAGCTTTAATTATACCTTGATTAAATGATCTCAAAATGAATACCTGATTTTTTAAAATATTACTCATCTACATGCCTTCAATCATATCATTGATCTTTCTAATCAGCAGTCTCAACCCTGTGCCTGGTGCAGACATTATGCTAACTCTGGAGCCAACAAAAAGGCCATAAACCTGAACAAAAATTACTCTTTGCCATTCTTATATAAGAAGGTTGTTTTACCCATCAAGAATCAAGTGGTTAAGACATGGTGGGAGGGATTTTTTAAAGGCAATGTTCCAAATTAAACACCCCAGGTGCAGTGCTTATTCTAAATTTGCATTGACCCCAATTTCCTTTTCTGTGTAGTTAACAGGCCATTCAATTTGGTTTACAAATTCTACTATTTACTATTAAATGTCTTTAAATAGTTTTTGAATTGGTATGTGGTTTGGAATTGGTTGTTTCTCTCAACAATTCATTTGGTCTAACATTGGGTTTTTTTTAAGCAATTTTAACTTTTAAGTTTTGATTTTACCTAGAAGTCAGGAATTGTATACAACAGATTGAAGGTCAAAGATCACATGAAAATACAGAAGCCCCTTAATCAATTGCTGTGCATGTGAATTTGTGTTAAGGTGTGTTGTCAGAATTGTTTATTTCTTTTGCTAGTCAGGAAGCCTCCAAGCCCAGCCAGGCCTGTCCACACACCCAAGCTACTTTTCTCCTTCCTGCCCCCAACATGCCATAGGACGCTGAGTCACAGAGCATGTCATAGATCGGGGAGTTACAAAGGTCTCCAATGATGTTCCAGTGCTGTCAGAGTCCAGGTCAGGGCACCAGAACAGAACAACCATTTGCATAAGTCCAAAGCAATCTTCCTTAAGCAGATCCAGCAAAGAGCCTTAGGCCATGGACTTTGGACACAGAGCTGAACTGTGAGAGAGGCCAGACCTAGTGCCAGCCTAGGCTTCCTCCCTATCAGTGCCTAGATACCATGCTATTTCCCTTCTGATCATTTCAGATTCACTAAAGGAACCATTTTCCACAGGGAGTGTATTTCTAAGAGATCAATGTCTCCAACTATTTAACCTCTAGCAGAGGCTGTCACAAAATACTTCCCAGGTTTCCCCCCACCTCCCAGAAAAAAAAAAAAGACAAGCACAATTGCAGAAGAGGAATGCATCCAAGAGACATGTTTAATAAAGCAGCTCCATCATGTCAGTAAATGTAACATAACCTGAAAACAATATTTGCCATGAATATACTCTGGGAGTTCTCACTTGGTCTTTGGCCTCATTCCCCAAACTTTGGTGAATCAAACATCCTGGAGGTCCTCCACCACTGCATTTCCATAAGCCCACAGAAGTTACAACTCTCTAGAACTAGAGAGACTTGAGGGATCATCTGTGATATCATCTATGTGATCATCAATCACAGATGACGAATGTCAGCATCAAACATGTATTGACCAGGTACTATAGCTTGAGAGCCATGTCAAACTTCACATCACACCTCCTTTAATCCCCAAAGGCCCTGCGGCGTTGGTACTTCTAATGCGCACATGACACATGAGTCTTTAAGAGGAGTTAAAGGAGGTGTCCAATATCATAGGCAGGGCCCATATTGCTACCTTGGTCCATAAACTCTGAACCATTGCAGAATACGCGCTACTTTCCCAGTCACCAAAGCGGCATGAACTTCCAAAGTCCCACTGGTGAGACCCTCCCTTAGCTGCACCTTTCCATTCCCACGCAAACCAAATCAGGTACAGTTGCGGAAAACCTCACCTGCACTACAGGTCCAACACAACTATTACTTCTTAATGTTTGTGTTGTCACCAAACACTAGAGCTGCCAAGAACTATAGAGGCCATTTGGTCCAAACCTGCATTTTAGAAATGAGAGTACAAGACTTGGAAAGGTGAAATGATGCTCCCGGTTTCCCATACTTCACTAGAAGGAGAGCAAGGAGACAAACGATGGAGTCTAAAATAGCATATGCCATTGGTGTGCCCTGGTGGAACAGCTGTTTGATCAGCCACCTCTGGCAGAGTATAGTCCACAGACATCCCAAGGACTCGGGTTTGTGTCCTAGGGCCTGGGTGAACAACCAAGATGAACAACTAAATAAAATAAAGTGCTTCTTCCTCTCCCTTCCTCCATGCCTGCCTACTTGCCTTCATTCCTGCCTGAACCTTTCCTAAAAAAAAAAAAAAGTAATTTGTTATATTTATGCCATCCCCTTTTCTTTTCCTAAAAATTCAGTTAGCTCTACTAACATGCCATTAGAAGCTGATGAGAAAGATTATTATCCTTTCCTGAAAAAAGAAAATCCTTCTCTCGTTGAGATCATTAACATTTTGGAGTTTGACTTTTATTCCAGAATTTATGGAATATGTAGCTCAAGGGCATTAAGTAACAACTTGAAAAAGGTCAGTTCTCTCTTTAGAGCCAGTTGGCAATTTTACAATAATACTGCACATTTAGTAGAACATTTTCTACTATTCCACTAAAGAAGTGGGAGCATTAACTTTTAGTATCTCTTGGTTATGTTTTGAAGTGATTGGTCAACTTGTGGATAAATCAATGAGCTCCCAACACAGGGGAACACATGAGAGAAAGATTCAGTCCTCTGTTACAAGGAGTTTAGAATTCTTAAGAATTTTCTTCCTTCTCCCCACACCCTTCACCATAAAAACAAAAAGCTAAAGGAAAACAGAGCTATCTGCGTATTTTCAGACAATTCATTAAATACAGGAAAAAAGAGAAAAGAAAGTAAATGAGGTGAATGGGGTAGGGAATGAAAAACAATGAAGACAAAAGAAGAAAGAAAGAAAAATAAAGGATCAATAAGGTAGGAAAAAAGACAATAGCGCAGCCCGCAGAGAGTTTTCTCATATGGCCCTATGGCTTATGTGTACAGGAAGGCCGCAAGTCCGCAGGCAGAACCCACGACCCAGATTAATGGCCAGGAGCCAAGCACCAATCTTTAAGTAGGCAGAGAGCACAGGGGTCTGACATGACAAATATTCCAGGGATGACATACTTCCCTGCAGGGTTTCAGGGGCTAAGACCTCAGTTTGGGGGGCAAAAGGGAAACAGAACAAGGTAAATCTTCGTAAGTGACCAACGCAGGCCAAGGAACCAGACACAGCATCAGTTATCAGAACTAGAGCCACCAGGAGTGACATCCAGCAGCAAGGCCAGGATGTACAGATGGGAATCAGGGTCCAGGTCAGGGCTGGACCACACCAAGGCTTTAAGAGGTAAAGCTGCCGAATGTTGGCTTGACACTTTCTACATCCCTCTTGTCTGTGATCACAACAGGTTCTGGAGACCCTACCAGGGTTGAGTGGGAGGAAAGGGTAGAGTTCCAGGGACTTGAGGTGTGAGGAGAAAACAGAGAAGGCAGATGTGAGTGCCTGGTACAGAAGGATGGAGACGTGACGTTATTGAAGGTCAAGACCTGAGACACAGAAACCAATCTTGTCAAATTGAAGCCCACGCAGAACTGGAGAAGCTCAAGGGTCTCAGGGCTAAATTTCCACCAAAACAGGGAATGGTTAAGGGAATTTGGAATGTTTATACCAGAAAAGGGAAATGTGGCCCCAGGGAAGCAGTCAAAGAATTCATATATTGAAATGCCACAGGATAGGAAGTGTAGATACATTTTGTGTGTCTATTCAAACAGAACAGAGCCCAGTGGGTAGAATTACCAGGAAGCAGTTTCTACTCTAAATGTAAGGAAAGCATTTGTAGAATCTGCCTGTGCTGGCCCCATAAGCTCATTCACTTTGTGTTCACACCACAGCACGTGCTGATTAGGGTGACTACATGCTCGAGATTCCCCTGCACAGTCCACTTTGTGCAGCGGTGTTGGTTCCCAGCTGATCAGCACAACTTTTACTCTTAAACAGTCCTCATTTGAATAATAGATTATATGGTCCCCCTAGTCACCGAGCACCTACTGTATGCCAGGAATTGAACTGAACAAAGCACAATCCCTGACTTTGATGAACTCATAGTCCAGTTAGAAAATAAGATATTCAAAGGACAAATTCAAATATAATGGTGAGGATTACCTAAACACAGGGACTGTGGTGGAGACATTAATTTTAACATCAGGATGAAAAGGTGTTGACAGTTCATTCATTATCACCTTGGTTCATGTACTCATTTCATAGACATTAGTTGAACAGGTGCTATGTGCCAGGCACTGTACAAGCACCTTTGACCTAATACTGAGTAACATAGAACTCCTCCTTCCCTCATGAAAATTATATGGCAAATGAGACAAATTCCTAAAAGTCTCTTTTATTTTTGAAAAATACAGTTGGTGGATCACTTTCTTTGCATGTATTCAGTCAAACTACACCTTTGGAAACATCTGATAAGTGAAGTCCAGTAAAATAAAATCCCTTTTCTACATAGATGTACTTCAGATATATAAAGGCATATCATATACTTTCATTAATTATTAAATTCCAGGTTAATAATTCATTGTACAGTTTAAATATTCCCAGTTCTTTCATTCTGTTTTTTCTAGAAATCAGGCTTTTCACTATCCTAGCCACTTTTTCATTCTTAGTTGAAGGACAAAGCAGTCAAATGACAGTCTTAAATCATAGTTCATTGCATTCCCACATGCCAAGATATATATTCAGTCCCCTATGTGGAAATACCAGTATCATCTGTAACTATTCTCTATCCCTTTAGCCCTTGAATTCTACAAGAAGGGAGGATCTTTTGTCTAGGAAATATCTCTACTTTCAAGATCTTCCCTTTTTCATCCCATTCTCCATATTATCACTAATGCTGTGCTTTTGAAAAATGCAATTGTCCGCTTAAAATCATGTAACAGTTCCCCATTGTACAGAAGCTGGAACAGAACCCAGTCTCCAAGCCTTAGAAGATGCCGTCTACCTGTCTAGCCTGCTATTTTATCATTTCATCCCTGATGACCTATCTCTGGTCATTTTGAATGAGTGCCACGTCTAAATATGTTGCATGTTCAATAACTACTAAATTCTACTTGTAATTTCCTCTTTTGTGAATGCTTTTCCAACTCGCAAACTCCAAGTTCCCACTTTGAGATGTACCTGCAAGATAACATCTCCCACAAATTCTTGTTAATCACATTACCCGCAGGTGCCCACTCCAGAGCCCAGGACAGTGAGCTAACCGCTCATTTCACTGCCTTCCCATAACATCTCAGACATGTGCCATTTGTGCCCATAACACATTTTTTACTGTCTCCTCTATAGAATGACCCCTATAGAACGACCTCTATAAAATGACAGGTATTATCTGCCATCTAATAAATATTTAATACCTATTTTATTTCATTGAGTCAACAAATATTAACTATAGTTATTAGGTGCTTGGCTCTGGCATATGAGGTGAGCAAGATCCATGAGATCCCTGCCCTTCCATACCTACAGCAGGCTAGCTGCTCACTAAAAGCAAGTAAAAACAATGGAGTATAATGAATGTCTAACAGGAGAAGTACTGTGAGCTATGGGTATATATGACTAGGGGCAGGGAAGGCTTCTCTAGAGAAGCAAATTAAAAACAATATTGAGTCCAAGTTATTAAGCTTATCATATCTCCAAATGACACCTTCTACTATTTTTTCAAATCCATTGGTTAAGGACAGAGAACAGGCTAGACATGTGTAGAACCTGGCTAGAGATCCTACACTGATCATTATTTTGAAGGCTATGACCAACGCTGATGTTAAAAATATTTAACAATAGCTATAACATGGACCTCAGCCAGTCAATGTGGACACTGGCTATAGATAAACAGATGAGCCACCCTCATGTCCTCAGTGGAAAAAGCCAAGCTCTCTACCTGGAGGAAGGCATATGTGAAGTTCTGGTCCAATTCCTTTTATAGAAGACTTTATTCTGCATATGATAACTCCAGACACACAGGCAGGACTTTATACACAAATGCATGCATAGAAAATAAGTCCTAAATAGGTGCACTGCAGATCTGACCATGCACACACTGCCTCCTATAGCAACTGTCTCTTAAGTCAGCTAAAATTTCTGGTTGCTATTTTCACATACTCTTTCCCATTTAATGCTCCTTTAATACCCAGAATAAGTTCACCCATGCCCAGAGTCTGCTTTTCTTGCTTGAGGCTTTCTTTGCCTGCCTCCCAGTTGACCAAGGAATTCCAAGCATGTGTCTGGTGCTCAGCAGTCCACTGGTAAGTCAGGTCATATGCTTGATTGAGGTCTATGTCCTGCAAGAGATACCAGAGAGAAACTCTATCTGA
>RJWH01000005.1:2823352-2849011 GCA_004363575.1 Solenodon paradoxus
TGGCCAGCTCAGCCACTCCAACTCCCAGTTTCTGTGGTCCCCAGAGAAGGTTCTGGTTGCTCCAAATCTAGGCTACTTTGAGGTGTGTTTGGAGTCAGCTCTAGGAGGTGACTTCTGAACCGAGATCTAGATTTCTCCCTACCACTTCCTTTTGGTTCTATAGTCCCTGGAATGTTGTGAGCCTCAGTTTTCTCCTTTAAAAGTTGTGGGTGAGGGTCAAGTCTAGGGTGAAGGATAGACTTAAACAATTAGTGGTGAACTTAATGTGTTGTATTACAGATGTTGCTTTACTAATGTGTTGTATTGCAGATGTTGCTTTACAATGACATACACCTGAAACCTATATAATGTTATAATGCAATGCTGTTCCAGTAAACACATTTTTTTAAATTGTGGCTACCAGCAGCCCCAGAAGATCATCGTGAAGGTGAAATGCATCTGCACTTTGTGGACCCCACCCTCATTCCTCACTCCGCACCACTGTCACCAGTCAGGACAGCCCTGGGGCACAGGAGAAAGTGTGACGCAACAAGGTGCCATCTGCCCCATTCTCTGTACCAGGACATCTGGTCCCATTGCCCGGCAAGCTCATCCAAGCACCGTCAGTCACTGCCTCAGCCAAGACAGGAGTGCGTGAATGCTCAGTCTCTGGCCAACCTCGCTGTGCCAATGGGTGACGAATACCATCGAAGCAGTTTGTAGTTCTGCCATCTGGTTAATACTCCAAACATCTCAGGTAAAACCTCAATATGTATAGCATATAGAATTGTTTCTCCTTATTGACTTTTAAGGAGTTCCTGGTAATACCCTTCCCCCTCCCTTTTTCCTCTCAGAATTTCTGTGAGGCTCTGAAAGGAAACCACCACCAACCCCATGGCCGCCTCCACAGAAAGGAGCATGGCCCTGAAGGCCCTGGGATAGACTGAGACTTTCACTGCCCCTTAGCAGTCAGAACTGCTTGAGGAGAGAAAGAGAAGATAATCATCCTTCCTAAACCTTCCCGAGCAAGACCAGTCAAGAGACACAGCTCACACTAGTTTCTTCCACATTACATGCAATTTCTTTTTTTATTTTTTCCAGCTTCCTATCTGGATCAATACAAGGGCCTCCAGCTGTTCCTGTCAGTCAAGTTGCCAGTATTTCCTTTCTGGGAATCCATTTTTCCTGAAGCAGCGTTTTAACACCAGATTAGCACCTGATGCATTAACTTTTTATCATCTAGCAATATTTGTCATCCAAAGGGCTGAGTAGCCTGGTTACCATCCATCAGGTTACATTTGTTTTCTGCTTTCTGTCCATTGTCTCATTGCAGCCTGCACTTAAACCACCTAAAATGGCTCTAAACAAGAGAGTAGATGTTCAGAAATTCTGTCACTGAGCCCAGCTATCTTTTCACCAGTGTGTGCCCCCTTCCCCCACCTCTTGTTACATGCCAGATTCAGTTTTTCAAAGAATCTTAATTCCTGGACACATTGCAAGTGTTCAATAAATATTTGGTCATTTGATTTAAATCACTGGACATAAAAGGATATTCCAGAGAGCAGAGATTTTCATCACAGAATTTTATAGTCAGCAGGGAACTTAGAAATCAGACAGAGTAAGACCTTCTTTTCTTAGATGGGGAAACTGAGGTATGGGAAACTGAAGTGATTCCCACAAGTTCCTGCCTGGCTATTTGTTATTATAACTAAATGACCTCCCCCTTTTCACAGGACATCACGATTATGAAAATACCCTGCTTCTCTTCATGTGCCATGCGTTCCAAGGTTCCACTAGGAGTATCATGTTTTGTTATCACCTTGACCCTAGAAATTGACTAATTATATAGCATTTTCATTTTAAAGATGGGAAATTTTAAAGGCTGGCAAATTCAAAAACTCGAATTTCTTTGTTTGCCCAAGACAGTACATTCAACATGTCACAAACCTGGCCAGAATTATTGCCTGGGAGGTAGTCAAAATAGAATTTCTCCTACCTGTTCAATTTCTGGACTTGGCAAGACTTGAAACTATCTGTTGGTTGCTTGTTTGGGGCTTGTTTGTTTCTGTTTGTCTGTTTGTTTGTTCCCCCAGTGATTCTGCTGCAGATCAGGTTTGGAGGCTGCAGATCTAATCAGGAGTGCTCCTTACTCACGCCCACACACAGATGGCATCGTGTATGCACTTGAAGACAGCTCAGGAGGATGGGGTTCTCCTGAAATCACAATGAAAGTCACCCGTCAAATTATGAATCGAAAATAGTAACAGTTAAGCCAAACAATGCCTAATATCAATAATAATGTTGAATATAAATTCTACTTGCTAGACCATTGAAGGTAAATTTGCTCTCGGTCCAGGGGCCCTGGCCCCTAGGGCTCATTCCCTCACCACCACCGCCATGTGGCCCTTCCTGGCTTGTGAAGAGCTATGCTGCCAGAGTCAAACCTCAGAAGGCAGCAGTAGAAGTGGAAATCACCAGACAGGTGAAATCTAAAACCTACATGTTGAAGTAGACAAACTGAACAGAATTCCAGTACCTTCTCTGTTTTGGGCTCTGATTCTTTTACCTTCCAAGTAATTCCAAGAGTCCTGGGAATATCCAGAAGTGTACATGCTTAGGGCTGGGACCAATTTATCCTGAGTCATCTGTCAAGCCACAGTTCATGCCTTTGGATTGGTTTAGGTTACCAAGCAACCACTTTGCCACTCAGAATAATGACCTGACTCTCTTTCCAAGGGAGGGGCCGAGACATGAGCTCCTGGATCCAAGAACAACACCAGTGTGGACTCATGCCAACTCAGGGGTGGAGCCTGGCTGTACAGCTACCCTGGGTCAATCATTTAGCCTTCATATGTAAAATGAGGGCAAGAGAGGCAGCTCCCCAGCTGGTTATGATTTGAGATAATGCATAGAAAGTACCAGATTGCTTTTATTTAACATCATCCTGACAGCAAGAAAACCATGGCAGCATGGGAAGGAACATCACACGGCTCCTAGGAAGGTCTGATGTCTGTCAAAGTTAACAGGGAGACCACTCTCCAGGCCTGGACCCCAATCCCTCTGGAAAACTACAGAAATGGCTGGGCCTATGCTGTGTTGCCATGGGGGCATTGAAAGACTTGACTGTCATTTCTGTAAAGCCTTGAGTATCCAGAAAGCTTGTAGGCTGGCCAGGCCAACTGCCCCCACAAAGCCCCTGCCAGCCACAGGCTCAACGTCAATGACTTGCTGAGGCCACGGCCTTCACAGTTGCTTCAGCACTTCGTGCGTAAGCTCTGTCCGTCCTGCGAGGCCAGTGTGGCAGATCCTCTCAGCTCCAAGATGGCCACTTAACATGGGGTTTCCCTTCCTTCCTGAAAGGCACTTGTGTGAAGGGTGGAGAGAGAATATCCAATGAATTCTACAAATTTGCTCTCAAATGTCTCTGCTAGAAAAAGTTAAAGAGAGACGATCCTGGCTACTCAAGCACTTATAGCCTTTGTATTTAAAAATGAGAAGGAGCTGGCTGGTTAAGGAGATTTAAGACTGAACTGGAGTCCAGGGCAGGAACAACGAGTACAAGATTGACTGACAGCTTTTGTGAGCAAGAGTCTACCTACTTCACTTTGATTAAAGTCCTCAAGGTCCTCTGCCAGCAGGAGGACCAGGGTTCTCTTTGCAAACCTGGTGACAATAGAACTGGCCAGGTTAGAAAATAGCCCAGGGTTACAAAAGGGCAGAGGGGGTCCTCATATAAGAAGTGGGACAATTTCTTAGGAACCAGAAGAGGGAATATAGGACCCAAGGAACTCAGCCCTCCCATGAGGTCAAGCCAAAAAGGGAGCACTCCAATACCCAGAATGAAGTACCCAGGAGGCTCGCTGCACAGTTTTTTGCTCTTTTGCACTGTTACTCCTAATCCATAAAGTAGTCATGGGGATATGACTGGACAACAGTCCCCTCACATGGAGGATCATCTGAAGAAAGGGGACGGTTTTCACAGGTGGAGCTGCTTCAAGGGAACACAAGGAGACCAGAGCAAAGAGTGGAGGAACCAGAGGAAGACAAAGGGAATGAAAAAGAGCAACGTGACAGAGGCAAACTGGACTGTGCAAGGCGCTCTGGACACACGCACTTGTGAGCCCGGCCATGCAGAAGGCAAGCAGAGCCTTTAGAAGAGAAAAAGAAGACCCGTGCCACCAGCCTCGAAGACAGGAAGGACAATCTAGATGCATCAGGGAACCAATTGGATGCAATTGCAATGCAAAGGGAAAATCCACAAGTGGAATTACACTCTAGGAACTCAGGCTGTAATGCCACAGGGAACGACTCCAAGGGATGTTTCGATGGCATTTCAGACGCCAGGGATCAAAGAGCATGACATGAGTTTTGGAAATGGGGCATTTAATAATTTGTTTTTGAAAGAATATCAGAAAGAGAAAAAAAGAGTACTACCATGGCAGGGAGGTAGGGGAGGGGTGGGACATACACACACACATATATATGTATCACATATGTATATCATATGCATAAACAAACATATATATAAAGGAAAGGTGCAGGCAAGGAAAAAAAGAGAGAAGGAAAAGTATATTATTCACTTTATTGATTTATTCATCTTGGTTGTTCTTGCCATTCCCAGGACACGAACCCAGGACCTTGGATGTATCTGGATTGCACCCAACCACTATTCCACCAGGGTACACCAGGATGTATATATTTTTAAATGACATGTCTACAAAAGAGATCTTGCATCCTCATATATTAACTAAATAAGAATTTGGGAAGATGTATACCCACAATTTATCAGATTTGCTTTAGATACAATTTAGGTTGGAAACCTGGCTCTTGCATTACTAGCTCTGTGATCTTGGATGAATTTCTCATCTCCCTGAGACTCATTTTCCCTAACCTGCAAAAAAAGGAGAAAACAGTGCTTGTTTAATAGGGTTGCTGTTAGGATTAAATGAGGCAAAATATGGCAAGTGCTTTAGAAAAGCACTGGCAGATAGAGTCTGTGAGTGGTAGTGGTGGCGGTGGTGTCATTGTTGTTAGTAAAATTGCATGAAGATGTCCTTTTTATGTGTCCATTCCCCAGCCCCTGAGTAGATTTTTGCCTCCCAGAGGAGGTCTGAAAATTTGTCAGATTGGCCCAGCTGAAGAATCTCTCTTACTCTGATCCATCTCTGCAAGACAGTGTGCTAAGTCTGATGAAAAGTCCCCAAGATCGGTTCTTATCCTACAGTAGCTCCCTTTCGAATGCCAGAGAGGAGGGGCTGGCCTCTCTTCGGCCTAAGGCAAAGACACAGAAGTGGCACATGGAATCCACAGCTAGTAGGAAGGCACAATCATTCATTGTTGGAATCATGGAAGAAGTCATTTACTGGACAGATTTTAACTAAATGACTGGATGGACACCAGAGACACCAATACTCATCACACATCTAAGAAATCAGATTTTACTGACAACTACAGACAACCATAGTTGGACACAGTGTGGACTGCTATGGGATAACAGGTCCAGACCTTTGACCACAGTAGCAACCCATTGCCCACCCAGGAGAGAAGAAATGGACTAAGCCACACAGTGTCATGTTGGGGAATATGAGTCAGGATCTGGGGCAAAAAGGAAACAGTGGTTTGAAGACAGACTCAGAAAGGAAGTCAGAAGGTAGGACTAGAGCCATGGCCTACTTCCATTATGAGAGAGCTAGAAGTGGACATTAGACCAGAGAGTAGTGGAAATGCGATGAGAGAGAAAAGATGTACTCCTTAAGAGTGAGGAAGAGGGACTGAGAGAGAATGATAGACAGGAAGACAGAAGGAAATCGAGACTAATGGACAGACTGGCTACCCGAGACTGAGGCTGGCAAAGGGGAGATCAGAAATGAGGAGGGGAGCCAACACAGTCAGATCTTTCTTTTCAAACTTCTCATCATTTTTTTTTTACATAGTGATAAAAGCAACATCCTCTAGTCCCTCATCTTTATTTTCCTTGTGCCGTTCCCAGGTCACCTGAGCCGTCAGTAAAAAAAGAAGAAGAAAAAAAAAACTGTCACACACACACACTTCACACTATTCGAAGACAAGAAGCTATGACAGTGTTTTTGGTGAGAAAGATGGGCTAGGCATATAACTCCCCTAAACGGGCTGAGTATTTCTTAGGACCGTTCAGCAGAGGCAGGATAGTTGCGGATGTCACCACTCTGGTGTGAACAGGGAGTCAGCAGCTCCGGCCTCTGTCCCTGCCTTGGCTACAGACTAGCTCTTGTGATCTTGGGCAATTGGTTTAATCTATCTGGACATCTGTTTGTAAATTTGCAAAATGAGGAGTTTGAACTGGCTGTCTCCCAAGCTCGCCTGCAGCGCCGTGCATTCTAGATTCCGTGGTTCTGCGAACCCATGGTTATTTATACCCCACTCTTCGCAATGCCCAAATGGTATTAACCGTCTTGCCGACCATGTCAATAATATTTTATTTATTATATTTCTATGAAATGAATAGGTTATTTATCTTCTCCCAGTACAACTTGTACTAGAATACAATTCCAACATGCACAGTAAATCTCTCCTCCTTTGAACTCCCCAAGCATTTAAATCTAGACACCTCTTCTTTCTGCTTTGCTTATTCAGGAAAATGCCCCTTGTCTGTTACTGCATGTTAAGCTCCCTGAATGACTCCTGGAAACCCAGCTTTAGAGAGAAAGAAGACAGGAGCTGCTGGGCTGCTTTCACCCTCGAACACCCAAGAAGCCGGGACAGAAGCTTGTAGAGAATGGATGCTGGGTGTGTATTTATGAATCAAGCAGGTAGTTGGAGAGACTGTAAAAGGAACATGAAAGGAATTCAACAGATGAGTTGAAAAGAGACCCCCATCCCCTAAACCTCCACCAACACACCAGGATGGAGAACCTAAAACCTTGCCTAGAAGGAGGAAACACTGACCTAAATTCATGGCAAAGGGCCCCCAGGGACACTGTTGCTCCAGGTTCTGGAAGACCAAAGGAAGAGTTGCTGAGAGCATGGGAGGGGTGGGGGGAAGGGAAGAGGAAACAGGACACCGTAACTGTTGAGTCCCTGGAGGTGTTTACGAGATGCCTGCAGTGACGCAAAGGGGAATGTTACAGGGAGCTGAAGGAACCAGGCTGTATCAGATTGGCTGGCAAAGCATTTTCTCTGCCCAGAAGATGAGAATTAGGGGGAAAAAAAGACAGAGAACCATCAAGAACCCTCTCACACACAAAGGCCCCTCAAGCCATATTTTCACAGCATCCTGTGAGCAAGCTTAGATGGAGACTCGGGTTTTATGACAACGGAATCCTTGGTTCTCTTAATGTCCCTGCAGCTCTTCTGAGCCCTCCGTCCTTTGCCTCTTTCCCAATTCCCAAGAAAGTGCAGCTCTCCCCAGTTCCCCAGTGAATATTCTGGGTCCCTGTTTATAATCCACTTCCAACAGCTCTCCCCAGTTCCCCAGTGAATATTCTGGGTCCCTGTTTATAATCCACTTCCAAATGATGCCTCTGCATCCTCACCCCATTTAGCCTCTGCCCTACCCCCAGACCTCACTCCCCTGCCCAGTCCACACAGGACACTGGCCTCCTTTGTCACCAGGCATTCCCTGTGTTCACGAGGGTCAAAAACCCACTCTTCCTTTTGCTCCAGCCTTCTGGAGGCCATCTCACATTTCAGACATCTTTTCCCTCCCTCATTCCCTTCTTCCATTACTCGTGTCTATTCTAGAAACACCCTGGGTTAGGGCTGTACGAGTGAATGATTTAGTGTCTCGCACCACCTGGTGTCTGCCAGTCTTGAGTTTTGTTACTTAGATTTTTTTGCTGGTACTAACTTGGTAGCACTTTTTTACTCCCCTCCTGTGTTTACTCACATTAACAGAGTTACCGAGCTCACACTTCGTGAGGGGAAGGAAGTGCACTCAGGGGAGGCAGGATATAGCCGTGAGGGCAGCCACGGAAGCTGCCTCTGCTGCGGAGAAGGCACTGGCGCCCCAGCCCCGGGGGGCACAGGCCTCTGGGCTGCAGCTAGCTTCTTGCCCAGCAATTTCCCGCAAAGACAGGCGGCCACAGATTTCAAGTTTGCTCACTTCTGACTAAAACGGTCCCATGGTTAATATTCATGGAAGAGTAGGAAATGAGAGGTTGTTAACGAGTAAGATCTCTGTGAATCGTGCCAAGAATTCTACACCACACGGCTCCGCAATGCTGAAACAGACTGAAAAGGCCAGTCTTACGAAAGAGTTAAACCAAGGGTACATCACCAGGCTGTTAAGGCCTCCTGCTTTCAGAGCTGACAGGAACAGAACGTTCTAAATGGCTACACCCTTGAGCCACAATTCATCAATCACAGCACGGAACATCGAGCTTTGAGTTCTGACTGGTTCCTGCAAACTCCCTCTCTCTCACCTCTCCGCCAGGCTCCTGTGTTGTTACCAGGCTCCTAATTATCTCTGCGGAAACAAGAATCACTTTAGGTTTCATCACTGGCGTGTCTGTGTCCCACATACTGGCATGCCTGGCACAGAGAGCCCACGAGCTCATAAACACGAACGTGATGGCCCCGTGAGGCTCTGGCTGAGTCATCCGTCTTGATAACTGGCATATGTTCCGGTGCCACACAGGTTGTCTCCAGAACATCTGGCCAGTTGTTTACCTCCCAGCTGTGTAACAGTTGGCAGTCCCGTCCTCGGCTCCCTTTAGCCTCCTACAGAAAGAAGTCCGGCCTCTCGCCTGGCATTTCTTCCCGATGCCGTGTGGAAATCAATTTGAAGCAGCCCGGCCTTGGCTGCTCTGATCTGCCCCCTCCCTGCTGCCCACTTGGCAACTCTATTCGTTGTCCTTGCATGTGCAGCCACACCCGTTTCTGCCCATATTCTGGTCTTTGACCCAACCTGTCACCTCGTCTCTTGCAGTCATCTCCTAGGGGACTCCTCCTGTATCTCTTTCTTTGCACAGCCTCGCCATCTCCTTTGCATTCTAAAGTCATTCCTTTGCCCAGTCTTGTGCTCATCTCTCTCATTTATACCCACGTGCAATTACCTAGCTTCATGTCTACCTCGTGACTTTCTCTTCACCTAGCTTTCCTGCCAAGCTCGTCTTCCCAAGAACTTCCTTCTGATATGTGTTCGCTGCCAGGGTTTCTCTGGTGCATACAGGGCCAGCCTTCTAACTAGGTGCTTCATATTTCAGCAGGGCAAACGCAAATCACCTTCCAGGCTGGCAATGAGGCATCACTAGTGAACCCACTGGAGGATCAACTTTTCCCCCACTCCCACCCTAAAGTTTCCAAATTACCTCCTTCAGTGAAGTCATATTTGCCTTCTCATTGAGAACCCAGAATTTTCAGGGGAATGAAGTTTACTCAGTGGAGGCAGGATAGCCATGGAAGCTGCCACTCCTTCTCCAAAAGCACTAGCTCCCCAGCCCGGTGGGCACAGGACGCTGCGCTGCAGGTAGCTTCTTGCCCTGCCACTGCCCTCTTAGTTTCTTCCCACTGCTCCTGGAGCCTACCAAACGCCCACCCTCACCCCTCCCTACAGGGTGATGATTGAAATGATGGTGGATATGAAGGAGATGATGATGATAGTGATGACAATGACAACAGCTAACACTGAGCATGCCTGTATGTCAGGTTCTGTTCTGAACACTTTTTATGGAAGATTCACCAGGTCTGTCCTCTGCATCCTAGTTTAGCTTTTGAAATCTTGCCTGAAAAAAGATCACCAAAGTGAGGAGAGGAGATGCTTTAAAATAACTGATTGTATATCTAGAGATCTATTCTATAATATATAATATATGTCTGTCATTGGGCACTTAGGCTGTTTCCATACAGTGATTTTGCTTTGGGACCCTTGAAAAGATTTATCTTTTGCCTTGCTCACTATATTTAATGTTTTCTTGACCCCAGAAAATTCCAAAATCCTTCCTGGGCACTTAAGAAAATTAGGTCTAGAACAGTAAATCCAAAATGTGCGCAATAGACAATCATATCAACATCATCTGAAAGCTTACTAGAAATTCTAATTCTCAGGTCCTACCTCAGACCCACTAAGTCAGGAAATCTTGGGGTGGGGTCTAGAAATCTGTGTTTTAACAATCCTTTCAAGTGATTTTGATGAAGTCTCAAGATTGAGAACCATTGGTTGAGATGTTAGCATCAGAGTCTCCTAACAGAATCAGTGATGGCAGTTCCAGCATTCTGACTACAGATCAAAAACTTCAGCCTCTTGAGACACAATGTCAGGTGCCTCCACATGCATGAACACTCATCAAGAAAGAGCGCCACTGTGCAACCTCACAGAGAAGCATCCTTCGCCCCCAAACCTCACCACCACCTCCCTGCTGCTCTGGTCTACAAGAAGTTAATACAGCTACAGACAGACCTGAAAGCCCAAACCAGGTGCTCCTGCTATTGCTCAAACAAAAGGTTTGTTATCTATTTCCCCAGCACCATACTACTCATCCTGAAACTGGTGAAGTACCTCCCACTTGCACCTGGCCTATTCTCATTCAGTATTAAATGGAACAGTCAGATGAAAGGTTCTCTCAGTAACCCACAGGTCACCCACTCTCCCAGGTGAAGCTATGTCTTCTATAGCCCCATCAGCCTGGTTGGCCAGATAGCTGCACTACAATTCTTCCTTGTCAACAGGAAGCAAGAGAGAGGTTAGAGTTTAAAACTCCAGCTGTAATTAATAACCCCAAGGATGATTCACAGCACCCTCATTCCTCCACAGAAAATGTTCTTTATCAAGATTACAAATGAATTCTTAACCCAAAATCAAATGGATTCAACTGTCTGTGGGCCACAATTCTTCTGCCTCAAACTTTAACTCCTAAGCGCCTCCTTTTCTCTTAGCATTGCTCATCCCCACCATCACTCCCCAACCTCACACTGCCTACTATTTCACCTTATACTCCACTCAGAAAAAAACACAAAATCCAGGAGGTAATTCAGGAGACCACAAATTTGATTGGAAAGGAAATAATCAGACTGACCTATGATAACATGAGAGACTTGCTGAAATGATTCTGTTATCAGAGTTTTCTTATCAGGAAATTTGAGAACTCAAAACTGTGGCATACAGATGGTTCCTGACTTATAATGGTTCAATTTAAGACTTTTCACTTCACAATGGTGAGAAAGCTGTACTTTGAATTTTGAATTAAGGCATTCTGTTTTTCACTTTCAGTATAATATTCAAGAAATTACAGGAGAGATTCAACACTATTATACAATAAGCTTTGTGTTAGATGGCTCTGTCTAACTCTAGGCAAATACAAGTCTTCTGAACACTATAAGGTATGCTAAGCTAAACTAATATGTTCAGTAGATTGAGTGTATTAAATGCATCTTCAGCTTACATTACCTTCGACTTATAGTGACATAGCCACATCATGAACTGAGGAAGATCTATGTAACTGATAGGGAGATGGCCACCTTCTATTCTTTATGTCCTTTATCCCTTCTAAATAACTCTACCTTAGTTCTCTTCTCCTTGGCTTTTTTTTTTTTTTTTTTTTTTTTTCAGTTCTATGAGCCATGATATCTTTCCGATTAATTAATTAAGGGAAACTGAGTGGGTTTCTCTTGTCCACAAAGAGCTTTATGGCTATCCCACTCTCAGAACCCCAGCAGCTCCCTGTTCTTCCTCACAGTCCCTTTCAGACCCCCTCACAGAACATTTTACCCCTCATTTGGACACCACTTCTAATCTCTCACCCATTGTGTGTGTATGTACATACATATAGATGCATGGCCATGTGCATAGTAAACATCCTATGGAATAACTGACCTTCATTTGAGCACTGCCTACACTATTTACCTCTGTAACTGGGGCAAGTTACTTAACTATTCCTTGAACTCCACTTTCTTGGGGATAATGTTATCTACAGTATATATTTATTATGAGGAATAAGTGAACAAGAGATATAAGAAGGCCCGTAGACTCTGTGTCAAATTTGTGGTACATAGCCCATATTTCCTTCTTCCTGTTCACTTGACATCCCCTCCCCAGTTTGATAGCTTTTCTTAGCTTACACCTCTCTGTATCTACACACACAGTAAGAGTCTTTTGCCTTTTATTTCACCTGCTAATGCTAAGTCCTCATCCCAGTCATACCCTGCAGAACTTTGAGAATCTGGTGTAAGCTGCAGCAGCACTTTTAAATTCCATAATTACAGTATTATTGACTATAATTTTATTTGTTCTGAGTTGAATATGGAGCAAATGTCTCTAAATATATTTTTAAAAGCTTTGTTTTGGTTGCTATTCTATTAATATGCAGCTCCAGAAAAGCTAAGAACTAGAAAGGAAAAGCTATAAGAAATCGGAAGCAGGATAAAATTCTCTCCGAGTGTTTAATCACCCTTAGAATCATGTTATTCTTAATGATGATCTAAATCTTTCTTGCCACAATTTAGTCTTATTTTCTCTCACTCTACTTTTTGTATAACATCCTTGAAGACAGACTTGGAGCACTTCTAAGCTTTTACCTCTAGCTTTTTTTTACACACTTTTTTCATCACGGCTCATATTCATCAAAGGATAGCTACATACTAAGCACTACAGTAAGCTTTTCGCACATACTTTTTCACTTAATTATTTCAATAATTCTGTAAGTATCCCCTTTACTATATAAATACAGTTATTATATCCACCTTATGAATGATTAAACCTTAAAGAGGTTGTATAAATTACCCAGGGTCATCCAACAAATAACTGATGGTAACATTTAAATGTGGGCAGTTTGACACCAGCATCCATGTGCCTCAAAGATTCTAGTTCCTTGACTAACAAGATTTTAGTGTCCTTACTGGCCTTTCTCCTATTTCTCTTCAACCATCTTGACTGTTCACCAATATTGATGAGAACTGTCCTGAAGCTAAGAATGAGAGCAAGAGATCTTAGTGTCCAAGGAGGCCATGTTCACACACTGAGGAGTTATGGAGAGCTTATGGAGTTATGGAGTTATGGAGTTACGGAGAACATTAAAGAGAGCTTGACTTAATTTAGCACAATTGTTGGAATTACAGAACAAAGTCTATGGCAGCTAGAACGCCAAACCAAAGCCCAACACAATGAACTGCTGCTAGTGATTGGTAACAGATCTGATTGATGAGCGCCTACAATATGTGTGGTTCTCTGGAACACCAGGTGCCCCGCACAATGGCTCTTGTTGATGAGGAAATGGGGATTTAGAGAGAGTTAGTGACATACCCACAGTCACATAGCCACAAGTGGGAGATATGGGATCTGTTTTTTCTGGGTCTCTATTTTAGCTGAGAACCTTGCTCTGTGCCCAGGCTCACCTTAGTTGCCGAAGTGTTCTGATCCTGTGTTCTCCAGGACCCAGTACAGACGATGGTGTTGGACAACACTTCTGCCTCCCTTGAGAACCCAGTGTGAGTGTGAAGCACATGCTCTCTCCCTATAAGAAATTCATTCATGTTACATATACCTATCCACACCATGATTTTACATTCTTCAATCCCCACATACTTGGAGAGTGGATGAAATGATTTTAACACCTAATATAAAGAAGCCTTGCTGGTCATGGAGGTGTTTTCGCTATAACACTTGGGTGAGCTTGATAAATTAGTGGAAGTTGCCTAATTCCTAATCTCTTACTCTTCTCTTTGCCTTGGTGTTCCCAGTCAAAAATGTTCTGTCTGCAGAAAAAAATAAAATAAAACTGAATGGCAGTGGATATTAGTGGAGACAAGCTCAGACTCTCCTCTACCAACCCAGGGTGTTATCAGTCTTTTTACACCAGAGTGAGGGAATAATTTGCAAAGTATCTCCTGGTCATTATGTCCCCAAATCCAATTTGTGAAAATGCAATTGCCAGAGTGCCCTCATATGGCTCCCATCAAATATTGGACATTGAAACAGCATGTGTCCGTATGACTAAATGACCACAATAGCCTCCAATTTTCTTTGTTACCAGAGGCGACCATGCTGAAAGGTTCATGATCTCAGGTTGTGTGTCACTCCCCATGGGAAGAGGAAGCAAATGACTATGCAGCAGAGAAAAGATAGACACACTTTCAAGGGTTTATAAATGTGGGTTCCAAGACTTCCTCTCCTGGCAGCCTTTGAAATCCAGCCAGTTGCATGAATAGAAAAGAGCCATTGAGTTTTGCTGGGTCTATTGGTCAGGCCACGTGTTGAGTATTCTTTTTGATGACATTGAGGGGCTCGCACTGCATCAACGGCATAAAAGATACTTTATTCATGGGAAGCATCCAAAAGAGAATGTTGCTGCAAAAGTCATTAGACTTGAGTTTAAAAAGATCAGTTCCTCATTAAGGGTTTCCCTCAAAGGCTTTTTATAAGCTTAAAACTTAAGCATAATCTCAGTGTCAGCTGTAGAAGGGAGGAAGACACAGATGCACATTCACTTACTACAAAGGGTGTGCTCTGACTTCATTGGTAAAGCATAAGGATTTCACTGCACACAAATACAAATATATGCTCACCACCACCATCTCCTCCCAACTGCTAGAAATATAGAACTTGGAAAGTCAACACTTTGCCCTTATAAAAGCTGGAAGAAAGTACTTTTGCCACAATTAGTGGTTTAATCAGTTATTCAGAAACACTTCTCCTGCCGCATTCCTTTTCATTCCCTCTCGACACTTACTGCATATGCCTGTGGTTCTATTCTAGATTCGAGGATACACAAACAAGTATAGCACCTTCCTATCTCCCAGGAACTCAGTCTCCAGCAGAGTTTCTCAAAGTGTGCAAGATGGGCAGTCACAAGGAATTAGGAGTTCCTGGGAGGTCAAAGCAAAACAGTAGGCAACAAACCTCCTTTTCAAATTCCATGCAGAACCATTGAACTAGACTTAATTAAGACCACTAAGAGGACTCAGGAAACTTCATACCAGATCCCCTGGTGACTCCTGAATACACCAAAGTGATACACAACCTAATTTCAAAGCATTTGTAGATAATTTGTGATTTTCATTTTGGTAAGTCTTCAAATTACCAAGTTCTTCCTTAAGCTAGTAGAGACGAACATCTCCATTTTAGAAGAGATCTTCCTAGGGTAATCGGAAAATGAATTTTTCCAGAGTTTCAAGTCTCTACTGTACTTCACACAGCCCACAGCAAGCTCCTCTCCATGTCTACCAGAGGGAAATATTCTGGTGTAGGTAAGAGTTAAAATCATATTGGAATCAGACGTGGGTTTGAATGCTAGCACTTCCACTTCTTGTTTGTGAAATCATACACAAGTTATTGGACCTTTTACTTCCTCATCTGTATCACAGAAGTAACAAGAATTAACAGACTTGGATGAAATAATACATTTGGTTAGCACATAATAAAAGCTGTTACTATGATTACCAAGGTCCTGGGTGGAACCCTGTCAGGTTAATGGTTAGGTTAACGACTCTCACAAAATTCGGAGTAGATTAAATTGTTTTCTGACAGAGACACCCAAAATGAAATATAGGCACCTAAATGACAATGGCATATTTTTAAACAGTGCCCAATCTTCAAGTCATAAGAGATTATAACTTTTGACTTGCAGAAGGAAAGTGAACAGGGTTTGATATATAAAATAAATATTTTTAAATTAAATTTACAAAACACATATAGGTATACCATATCTATAGCAAACCAGACATAGAAATCCAAATTTATGGTGCATGTCTGTATCATTAGTTCCCCAAAACATTTAATATTGGATTTTAGTTTAAAAATCTTTACTCAAACACAAAAGTCCAGGAGGATATCTATTATCTAGGTCAAATAGGGTTATCAGATTTAGAAAATCAACATAAAGAATGTTCACTTAAATTTCAATTTCAGATCAATAAGAAATAATTTTCAGTATAAATAGATCGCATATAAAATTTGGCAACCCTAACTACAGATATGACTGCTTTTCACATAAGTTAATGACTTTTTCAAGATCCTCAGTAAACTTATTAAGAAAAGAAAATCTGGTTAGAAATAAACTTATCACTAATAAGGTGTCATGAGAAATTAGTGAAGCCAGATCAATTACAAGGATCAAATCACATCTGCACTTTTCTTGAAATGCTAAGAAGTTATAATTTCTCTATAAACCTGAAGAAATTCCTGCTATATAATCTATATGATGTAAAGTGCTATGTTAGTCCCAAAGGAACAAATGGAAAAAAAGTTAACTTAGGACAAATTAGTTATTAAGATCAGGAGCCAAGGTTCATTCTGTAATCTGGGCTCAAGGTTCAAACAGGCTCTTTCACAATGAAGAAATGCTGACCCTGAGCTTCTTGCTGCTGATTCTATGACAGCCAGTCCTCCAGCATAGACTTTCTTTCTTTCCTTTTATTTCCTCTAACTTGAGAACAGGTACATTTCTTTTCCTTTAATTTATAATACTCTTTGATGTTACCAAAGCAATATATTATTTTGAAACTGCCAAATAAGTTTCATGGTTCTTTAGAATTTTTAGTCTTTAATAAACTTTACATAGCATTAGGATAGAAGGTAAAAAAATACCAAGAAAATTTCAGGATACTTCAATATTATATAGTTCATCATTTATATTTTTATACGTAACATGTATGTCACATATAAAATATATATTTAATGTTTCTGTCACTGATATTAATGCTAGTACATTTTTAATTCTTTCCAAATTGGTAGGCCACAAAAGTTAAATACTACTGGAAATAAAAGCAGTCCAGGGACACTAGATAGAGAGGTAGCAAGGAAGAATATTCAACTTAGATTCAGAAGACTAGACCTGTATCCCTACTTTAGTGACTCACAGGCTGTGTGGCACCAGGAAGGTCATTTTCCCTCTCTGGCCTTCTGTTTCCTCATCTGTAAACTAAAAGCTTCCTGAAGACATTTTATGGTCTGTAATTCTGTGAGTCTAATCTAGCCATTTGAATACAGTTTTTTCCTTTTTCACTGACAGTAACATTTTAGAGCAAACTTCCTTCCCTGTTTCTGGACTCTGCTATACTGACAGTCTACATATATCCCTCATACTCTAAGAGTGACTTGTCATCTTTAGAGATCGCTTGGAAAATAATCACCATGCAGCTCGAGCAACTATTAGCAAGATGCACAGAGACAGAAAATGACTGTAAATGACCATCACAGTCAAGTAAGGAACAATAATACTAGGGAAGAAGTACATCAAAAGAGCTGTCGTCAAAGCTCAGGCTTGAATCACTGAAAAGGCTGAAGATTGAAAATCCCAAATCGGTAAACAATTGCAGCAAGAGTCAAGATATCATGTCCTACAAGAAACTGTAGGGAATGGACTGGTTTCAAAGACCCAGGTTTGACAAGACAGCTGCTCTCCCAGTTGCAGATCCAACACCACCCCCGCAACCCCCCAGCTCAGAAACTAAGGCCGCCACCTCGTGACCAGTCTAGATGCCCAGCTCCAAGTGAGTGGTGTTGCGGCTCAGCTCCGGAAGCCGTCCCCGCTCCACACTCAGACGCCTTCTTCCTTTGTAATAATTTGATGGACAAGAGACACTTCAGAACATGAAGCACAGAAAGGCTTTCCCCCACCCCCTCAAATTCCTGAACAAAATTATTTTCAGATGGGCTAGACCTCAAATATATGCATACATATATATATATATATATATATATATATATACGTATATGTGTGTATATATGTATATATGTATATATATGTATATATGTATATACGTATATATGTATATATGTATGTATATATATATATATATATCTTTTGAGTTATTTCTTCTAGAATGTGTAGGAGATGCCTCACTCACTTTGTGACGGGTGACAAATCATCAAACGAATTGGCGAACTCTTCTAACCTGATATCACCACCTCGCCAGCACTCGATGTCTGTGCAGCCCCTGAAATTCTCCTCACAGTGACTGGGAAGGAAGAAAGGTAAGATGTTCCTCTTTTTGGGAAAACTTAACAGCAGTCAGCTAGAACAACAACAAAAAAAAAAGGTTGACAAGTCAGGGCTCTTCAGGATAGGGAGGTAACCCTGGAAGGTATCTTTGTAATATAAATATTATGTTCAGAAGGAACAGGCAGCGTCACAGTGTGTTTGTTTCAGGAAAATGTCCATCCATTGTGACTGAGATGTAAAGTGTCTGTGCTGAAAGAGGTGACCTTCAGCTCTCTGCCACTGCTTGTTGTGTGCCTGCTGAGGGCTGCTAGTTGGCTATGTTACAGTGACAGAATGCCCAGTCCCTTCTGTCTAACTCATGAATGAGATGTGCTTACCGCGTCTAATTTGGTCATTCTACCTATTGCTTTCTATGAAATAGCACCAGACACCATAGTCAGGATATCTAAATTATAGGCATGTACTCTGGAGAAGGCTAAAGGAAAAGCAGGTCCTGGGAGGCCCAGGGGAGGTGCCAGTTACCAGCAAAGAAGGGGTTTCTGTGGGAATCCAGAATAGTGATACAGTTTTCTCCTTCACTGAAAAGTATACGTATTTCTCTGGATCCTCTTTTTATTCTGCAAGGCAATTCTTTTAAACCTATTTGAAAGAACGAGTTTCTCCCAGGACTTTGAGATTTAGGTAGTTTATAATCTTTGAAAGATTTTGTGATTCTTTCACTTTTTTTTTTTTTAAAGGGAAGGAGCAGGCAGGAATGAAGGCAAGCAGGCAGGCGGGCAGGCAGGCATGGAGGAAGAAACATATCATTCTATTTAGTTGTTCATCTCGGTTGCTTCCCTGGGCCCCAGGTCTTGAACCAGGGACCTTGGGATGTATGTGGTCTAGGCTCAGTGTACTAAGCCACTAGGCCACCAGGGTGGCCTGTTTTTCATTTTCAATGTCTGACCATGATGCTCATTATGTTCCTTCATCCAGTTTAATTTTTCCTTTTTTGGCTATTATCATTTTTAGTTTCATTGTCACTTTTTGAAATGTAAGTCTTTGCAAGGGAATAAAAATATAAAAGTTATCTTGGTCATTTTAAAAAGTGAACCAAGTCCCTTTGATAATATTTTCTTTTATCAGTAGGTAAGGAGACTCCTTGCGTTTTAGAAATAGTTTCATCTTTTCTTACAAATAAAGCTACTTCAGGCATCTTTGAAGAGTGTGTTTACGCATCTCCTCTCCTCCTCGTGGAGGTCACATCACAAGCAGCAGGAAGCTGATGCAGTAACCCTTACTAGGGGAATGGATGATGACTTGTTAATCGGGTGCATGCCCATGAGTTCCAAGGTGACTCAGAAAGGTGGATGTGTGCCCACAGACTTTTCTCAGCTCGCTGTCTGTACTGTGGAGAAACTATTTGCAAGGCCAAATATGCTATTCTCTTGACCTGGTGAAGTTTAAAAAAAAATTCTACTCCCCTCCACTCCTCCTGTTGGCCCATTTGTTTGGATCTGTAGATTCTGTTGTCTGGCAGCTGTCATTCTTCTAGTTGACAAATTCAGCAGCTTCTCAGCAAAATGCCATGGCGCCAGAGTTTCCTGAGGCCGCTCTCAGAACTGTTCTGTCAAGGGCTCTGCCTCTGCTCCCTGCTGGCAGAGATGTTACCTTGGTGCAGAAGAAAGGGAAGGCCACATGGTCCATGGTTCTTTCAAAAGTCTCTCCTGCTCTTTCTGCACAGCAATTAAAATATGCTGGGGGCTTGGGCCTCTTGAGGTCTGGCTCCACCATGCATTTGCTAGGAGGTCATGGTTCGTTACTTGCTGGTAACACTCAATTTCACTAGCTGGTTACCATCACGGAAATAAAGGTAGCAGTGGGTTACAAGAGGAATTGGTCTTTCAAGTGTTTGGATTGTGTTTTGTAGTGAGTCTTAGTACAAAATTCTCAGAATAGGTAACTGTGAAGGAAACAGTGACCACAGGACAGAGAACAGACTCAGAATTCAGCTTGGGTGGGCTGGATTTCCAGTTCTGCAGGTTACTGACAATGTGATCTTGAAAGAGATGCTTCACCTCCACGTGTTTCAATTCTAGTGAACATGGAATGAGAACACACACAGGCAGTGGTTCTCAGTACATGGTCCCCGGACCCACAGCATCAGCCTCATTGGGAACTGTCTGGAAATGCACATTCTCAAGCTGCACTCCCGCCCTAGAGAATCAGAAACTGGGGGTATTTAACAATTGCTCCGGTGATTCTGATGAGGGCGAGAACCACCAATAGAAGGCCTGTAGCACTGTGTCTGGCACACAATAAATGTTCATTCATTCTTGTAGAAAGTCTGACTGTAGTTCTGAGGGACTGTTATCAACTAAGCATATTGCTGGCACACAGAATCTCCAGTCCCAAGAGTACAAGTTCTCTGTGGCTCTCTCATCAATCTGTACTTGGTACAAATTAGCCGAGGCCCAGGTATGTGGGTCTGGATGACAGTGACCCAAAGGGATAGCATTCCACCACCTCTCCCATCCCCACTGACCCCTGTGCCAAGTGCAAGGGGCTCTCCTGCAGAGGCCAGAGAAATTCGCTCCACCCTGCTGATGCTGCAGATGTGAAAATTCCAAGGTTCTACAGAAGCTGTGCACCTGTCTGCTTCTCTTCCTTGGTATTAGAAGCCAGAAAGACCCTCAGATGAGGCCACCAATGGTTACTATTTTTTGGTGGCTAGTTTTCTTTGGGGCTGCATTTTTATTTAATTCCTTAGTGAGACGGAGATCCATGGTGTTGTCATGGATGCTTGACATCTGCAAATCTGTGACTACCGTCAACCATCCTCTGTGCTGCAGACTCATCTCCTCACTCCTAGGAGATGACGGCAGCTGGACCCTGGGCCACTGTCTGTGAATGGAAGGCTTCTTGACAAGTCATCTTAGTGTGTGTGAAATGTGCCTATCCTGAAAAAAACAAGGAATATATTAAGTTGTCCAGACAAGGAGTATCCAAGATTTTTTTCATGGGAAAAAAAAAAAATTTTAATGCTCTGCTTTGAAGGTGACAAAGGTAAAAAATCTCATGTGGCAAAATATGGAAAAGGTCAATAACCAGGCAGGCAAGCAGGCAGGCAGGCACAGGCAGAGGCAGGCAGGGAGAGAAGCAGGCAGGGAGGGAGGGAGGCAGGCAGGCAGGCAGGGAGGGAGGCAGGCAGGTAGGCAGGCAGGGAGCAGGCAGGCAGGCAGGGAGGTAGGTGCTGCACACCAGCAGTCGTCAGGTCACTGATTGCAGACATTGAATCCAGATGCGGCCTGGAGCCATGAGCCAGGAAGTTTTACCAAATAGTAAGAGTAACGGAGCATCTGCTTCATATAAACTGAACAAATAAACATCAATCATCCATTCATTAAACACTCAGTGAGCACATACTATATCTTTGCCCTGTGCCTGAGGGGGACACAAGTGCCCTGGAGACACACAGGGGAACTAAAAAAGGTGCAATAAATGAGCAATGATGAGAAAACCAAGTGGGAGCATGTGGAGGGAAGGCCGCCCTGAGGAAACCGAGGCCAAAGCCAAGGTCGGCAGAATTGATAGCTTCCACCCACCGGCAAAGCGACAGGAGGCTGCACAGACAGTGTCCTCACACAGACCGGCACCTACAAGGGAAGAGAGCAAGAAGCTCATGGAGTGAAAAGACATGAACTGGGTAGAACCAAAGGGCCATTGAGAGGGCAAAGCTGCTGAAGGACCTCTGGGGGATTCTCGGGCCAGGAGTCGCCTAAGGCCTGGGAAGTCACTGCAGGCTTGGAAGCAGTGAGTCAGCCGTGTGGACTAAGCATGGCAGTCACACACACAGGCCCGAGTCAGGGATGGTTCTGAATGTCACTTCTACCAGTTTTTAGCTAACGATCTTGGACAAGTTTCTCAGTTCCCTGGGCTTCCATTCTTTTACCTATAAAACGAAGTTTCTTTATCTTACAGAGCTTGGTCTGGAGTAAATGGAATAACTATCGAAAACACTCAGCGCAGTGTTCGGGGTGTAACAAGTGCTCAATAAAAAGTGTTACTGCTACTCTATGTCACAGGGTAAATATCACGCACACACGGTTGTCGCAGTTTTCGTCCCTTCCCCTGTCCACCAAAGAGAATTTTGCCAGCCCAATCTCCCCACTTCTGTCTGCTTTTAGCAAGAAAGCATTCTTTCTCTGTGAGACTTGCAGTTAAATAAATCATCCAATCTCTCCTGGATAAAGAGTCTGGACTCTGGATCAGCGGTGGTGTCAAGATTGACGAACACTGCCCAGGGTGAAAAGTGTCCATGTCACATTCCTCAGACAAAACATTTCCAGGAGTTTTTTAGTGGGGGGGAAATTAGTTGGCTTTGATGGAGAGAAGAGAAAGGGGGACAGAGGAGGGAAAAGTGATGAGGAACTCAGGCTGGGAGGAGTCGAGATGGATTTGACAGGCTGAGAGCAGCTGCAGGCGACAGTGGGTGGGAGTGAAGAGAGAATTCAATCCAGTTTCATTTGGCCTTCTTATTAAGCTTTTTCGAACGAAGCACGAATAAGATTCCCTTTTAATTAGTTTGGCTCTTGTCCTGTGTTTCTTTAAAGTTGACTCTTAGAGGAGACTGAGCTGTACAGCTTCACCAGGATTTACTGGGGTTATAGTATTAATGCTGAAAATGGCTATATGAATATCAACCCCCTAGGCTATTCTTAGGATTAAATGTGGTAATGTGTGTTGTATCCATCAGCTTTCGCTAGATTATGCTGCAAACTACCCCAAAATCTCAGTAGCTTACAACAACGAAGGTTTATTTCTCATCCCTGTGACATGTTCACGATGGTTTGATCACATGTCTTAATTCTAGAAGCCAGAGGTATGCATCTACCTGGACCCGCTGGGGCTGGTGAAGGGAAGGAAGGCAGCACCCGCCATGGCTCTCAGCGCTCAGAAGTCTGTCGTGTTCAATCCCATTCCTTTGGCCAAACTGGTCCTCCATGTCACTTTCAGGGTGGAGAGTGCGACTGTCCCACTGGGAGGGACAACAAATACTCCAGAATAAGAAGACAGTCTGCCACAAATAGAAAGTGCTGAGGACACTGCCTGAAATGTGGAAAGCCCTCAATAAAATTATGAAAAGCATTCATATTAACCTATAAAATGGGGGCCATAATCGCACCAGCCTCACAAGGGAGTCTGAGGATTGAGAGGTGATAGGACCTGGCGAAGCAGCTCAACAAGGGGCAGTTATTGGTGATTTTCAAAGGGAACCAGGCACCCTGGGGCCAGTAAGGAAAGACAGTCTTGCGTTAAAGAAAGCCACTTTAGTAAGGGAGCATGTGGTGACCTGAAGCTGCAGAGAATCTCTGGACCCAGTGGGAAGGGATGTTCCTGTCTCAGGGGGTCAGAGACCAGAGCAGGACCCCAGAGCCCAGGGTCACTGGGAGCAGGAAATGTCCATTACTCCCCACCAGAGGGAACGCCCTGAAGCCCACACGCAGAGCAACGGACAGCCTGCTGTTTGTCCAGCCTTTCCTGGGCCTCCGGGCCAAGCCGTGGGTTTCAACAGGAAGCCCAGGGCTGCTGGCCTCAGAGCTGACCTGGCACGGAGCCTACTCCTGCTCTGGGACAGCAGGGCTCACACTGGTCACTGTCCCTTTCCCACACCAGAGAAGGCACTCTGGGTCACCCAAGCACCTGCTGTCCACCACCTAGGTGAGCAAGGTGATCGCACAGCCAGCAGGGTAGGATCAGATTGGGAGGAGGGTCAGGGGCCATAAGCCTTCAATAAAAATATATGTAGAGCAAATTTGTATAAAATAGTCCTGCTCACTTCCCCTGCCATTCTCACCAAATGGCTCTCCACGGGAGGTCCTTCCCTCTCCCCAAGGACCCTTCCCAACTGCCTTCTCCTTCATTCAATCAACTAGCATCATTGATGTCTTTCATGTGGCACACTCATCATGGTGCCAGGGATAGCGCAGTGAATTTGCACTGCCTCTGTTCCAGAGCTTGTGCTCCACTGCTCATGCCTCAGTGCTCATGACCCACTGCTCATGCCTCAGTACTCGTGTTCCACTGTTCATGCCCCAGTTCTCGTGCTCTACTGTTTGTGCCCCAGTGCTCATGCTCCGGTGCTCGTGCTCCACTGCTCGTGCTCCACTGTGCATGCTCCAGTGCTCGTGCCCCAGGGCTCATGCCCCAGTGCTCATGACCCACTGCTCGTGCCTCAGTGCTCATGTTCCACTGTGCATGCTTCAGTGTTCATGCCTCACTGTGTTTGCTCCAGTGCTCGTGCTCCACTGCTCGTGCTCCAGTGCTAGTGTTCCACTGCTCATGCCTCAGTGCTTGTGCTCCACTATGCCTGCTCCACTGTGCCTGCTCCAGTGCTGGTGCTCCAGTGCTCATGCTTCACTGCTCGTGCTCCACTGCTCACGCTCCACTACTCAAGCTCTACTGTTCATGATCCACTGTTCACGTTCCACTGCTCGTGCTCTGTGCTCCACTTTTCATACCCCAGTGCATGTTCCAGTGTAGGAAGAAGATAGCAGCCGAGAGAAAGAGGTAAAGCACAGCATATGTTGGTCACTTGCAAATGCTAAGGAGCATAAGAATGGTACAATTTTAGAGCCTAGTACAGAGGCCTCTAAAGGGTAAAGTTGCTGAGGGAAAAACATGTAGCCAGAGAGCCAACAAGCCCAAGGGGAACTCGACGCATTAGCAGAGAACCAGGACCAGTGTGGCTGCAGTGAAGGGAGAGTGACGGGGAAGCAGGACTCTACGACAGAATGCCTTCCTCCCAGGTAGCTCCCTCCTTCTCTCAGGGCTACAGGTTAAGGAAGTGCCAGCGAACACTTTTGGGGATTCTGTTTCTGGTCCTACGCATCCCAAAAGTACCTGTTTTTCTATAATGTGTACTTCATCTTTCTGTACTTAATTTCTGAATCTGTCATATAGAAATAATAACAGCATAAATTCCATAGGGTTATGAGAATTAAAAATTTAGTATATGTAGTGCACCTAGAATGATTCTGCCTCATAATAAGAACTGCATCAGCACTTGCTCTGTTGTTCTCATTATCATTATTGTAGGTTTATTATATTATTACATCATTTTTATGCTGTACTGAAAATGTAAATCTTTTACCTACCACTCCTGATGTGTCTCTGTAGCCGCTTGCTCCAAAGACACTATGGATTTAGTTTGTCATCCTGAGAGGTTTTTTTTTTTAATTGCATAAATAATTCACGAATATGTTCCCATTGAAAGTTAAACAGTATAGAGAACAAAACTAAAAACACTCACCTCCCACTGTCAACACTTCAGGGTCTCTCCCAGCTCTCTTTTTAATGCAGACATATGTGGTCACACACTTTCTTCCCTGCAGAAGCAGTAGTGCACTAAATTTGCATTCAAAGTATAATGCAATGTGCTTATCTCACCTCATATATATTTTGAAGTTTTTTCTAGGCTGATGTAGTAAATCGACTTCATATTTTTAAACCTTTAGAAAAATATATCCTAATTTGGTTTAACAGATCCTCTTTTGGTAGCTGTTCACATGGTTTCTGATTCCCCCACTTTGAAGGCCACGCTGCAGCACACATCCCTGCATGGCCATCTAGACACAGGCAGATGAATGTTCCTTAGGCTGGATTCCAGGATGTGGGTGCACGAGGTCAAATAGCGTGTGTCTTCTTTGTTTTACTGAATATTGCCCAATTGCCTTCTAGTTTATACTCCTACCAGCTTTGGGCAGAGCTTTTGTTTTATTTGGTTTTGATTTAGAAAACTACAGGTGGGGTTTTCTTAGGCAGTTGGTCTCAACAGAGGGGAGCATCA
>RJWH01000005.1:2849111-2940020 GCA_004363575.1 Solenodon paradoxus
CTCTCTCTCTCTCTCTCTCTCTCTCTCTCTCTCTCTCTCTCTCTCTCTCTCTCTCTCTCTCTCTCTCTCTCTCTCTCTGTCTCCCTCTCACACACACCTACACACACACACAATTTTAATAGAGAATTCTCTTTCCCCACAATGGTGCTGACTTGATTCATATTATTCACACTCAGGTATGAAATAATACCTCTCCTCTCCTGTGGCCACCAGAGTTTGTTATACTGAGTAGAGCTGCTTACACAACCCTCTGTTTCCTAACAAAAAGAAGTTTATAATGTTGGAATGATGACACCTTAATGGCTGCAGAACTACATTTCCCAGCCTGCACTGCAGTTGGGGACGGCCAAAGAGCTCTAAGTGGAAGCTGATAGGTGGGCTTGTGGGAAAGACAATTAAAAGGAGGCTGGCTTCCCCAGGAAACCTTTTGACTTGCCCCTCCTTTCTTCCTGTCTTAGTGCTGAGCAAAGTCCTGAAGGATTCTTCTGGGACTCTGTTAATGCTGTAGTTGCTGGATCTTTGGGACCATGGATGCCAAGAGGCATTAACTATTTTCTCACTCATTTCTAAATATGTTGGTATTTTAACTATTGGGATACTGATGCCTTCTGCATGAACATCAGCCCTGTCTGAAGGAAGATGTGATGGTTGGAGATCCAATTAGCATATGGGACCATGAGGTTATCGTCAGGCACAAAGGATGATGGACAAGACAGTCTTGGCATAATGAATGGGGCGTCACCCTACCATCTAGTGTCTTTTTCCTAAAGTCACTGGGCTTAACCCAGTTAGTTGCTGACATCCCTTCTGCCAGGTTTTGGCCATTGCGACTGAAAAAAACTTCCAAGTCTATGTCCAAAAGAGTAGCTTCATCTTACAAATTTAGTTGTTCTGAGGAACCCAGCACCCTTGGCCTTCTCTAAACAACTTTCCATTTGTCGTTGCCATTGCCCATATGCCATTTAACATCAGACCTTCACACACAACTCTGCAGACACATTTGGTTCTGGGTACTGTTTTTATTTGTCCAGATTAAATCTGGGTCTCTCTGGGACATAGCCATGCCACTCCATTGGCTCCAGGAACCCAACCCTGATTCCTATCAGGTAACAAAACTCTCAAATGCACATGGTAATTCTTCCCAGCTATGGTTCAGAAATTCAAACAAGCTGAAGCCTGAATTTTGCACCTATGAAAAACAGGACATAGGAATGTTTCTACAGGGATGTTCAGTTAAGTCTTATTTGTAATAGTGAAAAAATATCCCATGTAGGGAATTTTAAAAGCTGTGATAAATCCATCCAATGAATTAGTACATGGCAATTTAAAAATCACAATAAAGAAACATGTCAGCAACATTCAAAATATATTAAGTGAAAAGTATGTGTGAGTGATCCCTTTTGTATAACCGATTTTGTATAAATTGTTCATGCATTTATATGTATTTGTATAAATGTAAAAGGATAATCCTAGAGAGATAAATGCAAAAAAATCTTTATAGTAGCTATCTCTGAATTCACAATAATTTTAAATTTTTCCTCTGTAACTCTGTATGTGTGTATATATACTTTTTTTCAGATTGTCTAGAATATGTATGTTTTATAGTCAGGAAAGACAATCCAAATACCTATCTATTGCTATCATTGGCTGTATCTATCTCTCTCTACCTATCTATCTCTATCTGTATATCTATATATAGATATATATCTCTACATTTAAAAAAATAATGTATATCTATCTATCTCTATCTATCTCTCTATCTCTATCTATATATCTATATATCTGTATATCCAGGGGACTGTGGCTTGCTCATTCAGAGGTGATTGACCTAACCACGGCCCTACCAGGGCGCATCTAACATCTTGTGATAAATGTTGGAGGAACGAGGGATGAGAAGGATCTGTCCATGTGTTCTGAAGCCTTAACTGAGCAGCTTGGAGCAGGAAGCAGAGAGGAGTTCAGTCCTGTCCTCCCCAACTTTCTGCCTGTGCATGAGCTCTTCATCTTCATTATGTAGATATCGCTATATATAGACAGACAGACAGATAGACAGACATTACTTTTAAATGAAGGGTGAGTCAGCAAGAAAACTCCAGTCTGGAACTTCAACTTCATGAGTGATTCTTTAACCCACTGTTCAAAACCAGCTGCCTCAATTTGAGAAACCAAATCTCGTTGAACTTCCCTGGTGTTCCCTCAATGGCGCCATATGCCCAGTGATGCCCATATGACAAGCTGTCCAGTGCTTTGCAGCACAAAAACTACAGCACGAGAACTTGACAGCCTTCCACGTCTCCGTGACAGTGGTGGCTGGTCTGAAATTGTCCCTCTCCCGAGTGCAGCCACACTTCCCTCCCACTGACTTGGCGCCTCTCTCCACCTCTGCCCTGGATCCCTCCCTCCCTTCCCCAGGGAGAATGTGTCCTGCCAGCTCTTTCTCCATCACAGGAGGACAGGAAACACTCTCTGCTGTCCCATTCTGCAAGGTTTGCTCACGAAACCAAATATCCCCTGGGCCTCAGACAGAGGTGGCTTTGACCGGGTCCTGAAACCACCTCAACTCAGAAAGAAGAATGGTGAACTTCGTGAAGTATATATAGAAGCAGATTTCCAATGACACACACCTTAAACCTGTATCATGATGATACGATGTTCCCGCAATCAAATTTTTGCAACTAAAATAAGATTTAGGTAGTAGTAATCATTGCAGAATTCTGTGAATATATAAAAATGCATTGGATTTTATACTTAGATGATAAAGGAATTATATCTCAATAAAGTTTCTATCAAAAAAAAAAATTAGAAGTACAACCTCCCTTTTCTCCGCAGCTGCCTCCATGTCCAGCACCCAGCCCTCAGGCCAGCCCTGCCTCCTGTCTTCCTCTGCTGTAGGAAGAATCCAGCAGCATCTTCTTTTTTAAGGAAAGGTTCAGGCAGGAATGAAAGGAATGAAGGTGAGCAGGCAGGTAAGCAGGAAGAGAAAGGAGGAAGAAGCATCTTTTTTATTTTATGTAATTGTTCACACCGGTTGTCCCCCAGGCCCAGGACTCAAACCCAGGGGACTGTGGCTTGCTCGTTCAGCAGTGATTAATCTAACAGCTGCTCCACCAGGGTGCACCTAACATCTTGTGATATATGTTGGAGGAACCAGGATCTGTCCATCCGTTCTGAAGCCTTAACTGAGCAGCTTGGAGCAGGAAGCAAAGAGGAGTTCAGTCCTGTCCTCCCCAACTTTCCATCTGTCCTGAGCTCCTCACCTTCATTAGGGCTCAGAGAAAACCAGAACTGTTCCTCAACAGGGAAGGATGCTGCTTTGATATTGTTATTAGCTGAGTTGTGCCCTGCAAATTCATATGTTGACATTCTAACCCCCAGCACTTCACAATTTATTTAGAGGGAGAGCTTTTAAAGAGATAATTAAGGGGGAATTTGTTTTCAAAGCTACAACTATATTATAGAAAATTTGGAGGCACAGAGGGGAAATTGTACCCAAACACCAACAATGTAATATAATAAGACACCTTGTAAAATAAATAAATTCACTTAAAAAGATAAAAGACAGAAATTAAAGCAAAAGGGGGCCTCAGGGGTAGGCACTGACCCAATTATACTGGTGTCTTTATTAGAAGAGGAAACATGGACACAAACACCCACAAAAGGAAGACCCTGCAAAGACATAGAGAAAAGATCATCTATAAGTCAAGGAAAGAAGCCTCAAAAGCAAAAAACAAACCAACAAACAAAAACCCTGCCAATACCTTGGTTTGGGACTTCTAGCCTCCAGAGTTATGAGAAAATGCATTTCAGTTGGTTGAGCTACCCCATCTGTGTGGTCTGTTATGTCAGCCTGAGCTGAAGGAGACGTGGAAACATCCATCACTGAGGGGCCACAGGTCTAATACATCCGAAACATTAGCCCTGCTCTTTTAGCTTCAGATAAAGAGACCATCAGCAACTGCCCCTGCCTTTTCCAAAATATGCCCTGAAATATATCTATCTCTGAATGAATGACACCAGGAGAGTGCTATAGCTGTGAGTGGAAGTAAAGGGGTTACCCCTGGGGACAGACATAGCCAACCCTCTTCCACACCCCGCCTGCCCTCTCTCAGCCCGCACCAGCCAGCATGCTGCCTCCCTGACACCACCCCGAAGATACAGAGAAGTCCCCCAAGTTCTTGTCCTTCCAGAGAGCCCTTCTGCAAACGCCCCAACAGCCTCTGCCCTGCAGGGCCATCGGGGACTGGCAGGTCCTGTGGGAGAGCCACCAGGGCTGACTACTGAAGAGAGACCTGCATGATGATAGTCCTGGTGGATGACACAGTTCAGACTAAGCCTGCCTGCCCAGGGAGGTGGGAAAGACCACTGTCTTTTGGGAACCCTAGATGTGCCACTTGTTTGCTGAATGACTCTGTGCCCATGGTTAGTGCTCTGGAAGCCTGTTTCCTCCTAATAAGGATGTTGTAAGGATTAAATGAGCAAATGCTTACCAAGTCGTAGCACAGTGCCTGCATGCACTTGGCACAGAACAAGCTTGAAAAATGTTAGTTGTGCGGTGATGGTAGCAGTGGCTACGATGACGACCATCATCATTTTTGGGGACCCGCACCAAAGCAGCTGGGCCAGGGCACTGAAGGGTTCACAGAAGCACCCCCTTCCCTCAGTGTGGACACTTTTATGCATATCAACAACTGATCACAGTCCCAAAAGGGACCACTTCTGAAGAGTTAGGAAGTGTATCTAGAACTGGGTGGATGTTAGCTAGACACATATTTGAATGGAGACATGGCTGATACATTCTTCATCAAAGAAAACTCCATGCATGCTCCATTCACAGAGCCCAGTAAGAGCCCCTCTGTGGCCAGCACAGAGGATCGTGAGCAAGGGATTGGCCCTGCTGGCTCCCTACAATGCTGGCTCCATATCTTACCTCCTTGCATACGTTACTTAGCCTTTCTGTGACTCTGTTGGTTCATCCGTGAACTGTGTACCATAAAAACAGCACCTATCTCATAGGATGGTTTCAAGGGGGGCGGGGGGCAGGGGGGCAGGAGGGGACAGGAGGGGAGGGGAGGGGAGGAGAAAACATTATGGCTCAAGATACTTTAGATTCCATGGATTAGTCAGAAACCACCAACACTGAAGAATCATGTCTCAACTTGCCCCCTTGGAATTCTGGAATGAAGCAGATCCCCTTGTGGGCTCTACCGGAGCACATTAATTCTAATAAGATGAAGTTGCTGTTCCAGTCACTCATTTCAAGACAGTTTTTCTGGAGAGCTCACTTTCTCCATCAGAAAGTGGTACTTTAGTAAGGTGCTTAAGATTATGGGATTTTCTCATGCGCAACGCCCTAAAGGGGTCACTGACTGTCCCACCACCCCTTGAGGGCTGTGTGGGCTCAGGAGACAGGGCTGAGCAGAAAATGGGGAGAGTAGGGAGACAGGTCATTGGGGCTTCCTGGGTGTCTCTTCCCCTCTGAAAATTGGAGATGACAGTACCTGCCCGGAGCTTCTGCCAGAGTTGATAAGATCATGTGTGTAAAAGTACTTTAAACTCTTTAGAGAAATAGCATTCTTAAATACCATCTCATCATCTATCACTTTCAAATCCGTGATTGTGAAATCCAGTGGCAACACTTGAGGGTCATGTACAGCCCTGTTGGTCAGTGTTCCCTAGCAGATCACTTATCCCGGCCTTTTCCTGTCACCTTTTCTACTTCCCCACCGACGAGCCTACATGCCACACCAGGCCCAGATGCAAGCACCTTCCCTCATGGGGTTCACAAGCAGATAGGAAGAAGGCAAAGAAAAATAAATGAGAAAAGACTTAAAGGAGGTTAAAGACAGAGTCACACAGACACGTGAGTTAATAGGGCCAGGAAAAGGGAGCAAAGATTTGAGGTTAAAAGGTACCTGGTATGTTCAGAACAAATTCAAGGACAGGGACAGTCTGGCAGGAGAAGAGGGGAGAGAGAGAGGGCAGGGCAGGGTCAAGATTAGAATGACAGAAGTGAGGCACTTACCTCAGGTGCAAAAGTAAGGGGCATCAAAACGCTCAGTAACCAAGATGAATTATGTTTTAATGAAGTATTTTTATTACATTATTTGCAACAGCTAAGAGCTGGGAACAACCTAAGTGGCCCTCGACAGATGAGGGATAAAGAAGATGTGGTATATACACAGTGGAATACTACTTGGCTACTAAAAAAAAAAAAAAAAAAAGAAATCCTGACATTGCATGGATATAGAGGGAATTATGCTTAATGAGATAAGTCAGAAGAAAGACAAACCTTATGATTTCACTTACATGTGCTATATAGAGAAACCAAACAAACCAAGAACCAAATCAAACACAATAGACTCTTAGCCTGTAACACCAAATTAATGATTACAAAGAGCATGGGCAGATTGGGTAAAAGAAGTCAATTCCATGGGGAAGGACAGAATTGGACAGTTGGTGGTTAACTTCATTCTGTACACAGATGTTGATTTACAATGATGCACACCTGAAAGCTATAGGTTAAATGCAATGTTACTGCAATAAAATTTTGAAAATAAGTAAATAAAAACATATGCCAGAAATCCATGATACACAAAATCTAAACATTTTAAATGTAGATGGAAATAATTATTTCAATAAAGACAGGCTCAGTCTGAGTCTCCCTTTGATGTCAGGTTTTAATCTGGTGCTACTGATCCTGCCTTTATTTAAAAGGTGGATCATCTGTTCATCATAGATTATTTTGCATTGACTTTTTCTTTACTCATTTTGATAACTGAGCTTTTGGACACCCCTTCACATTTCATACTCAGACCCAGTCGTGTCAGCAAGGAGCAGAGGCCAGGCTGAGTAGATGCTGTTAGGCCACCGCATTTGTGGACTATGACCTCACTGTTCCTTTAACTGTATGGGTGACTCTAGCAAGTCTCCCCTGTTAGGCTAACCTCCTCTGAGCTCTGGTCATTGCTCAGACTATAGTCTCATCCTCCCTAAAACCCCTGATCTAGAACTGCTTTGTCTGCCAAGGCAGCCAGGTGGATAGAATCTATGACAAACTGTGATTACTGGCACTACCCAGCTATGCGAAGGAAGCCTAGACTTGCAACGTTTTCACTTAGCAGGGGTTGCTAAGCACCTCCTACTGGAAGCGTCAGACTAGAAAGACCACATGAGGAGAAAGCTATGGCGTGTGGGCCACTAGCTCCCTCCTAGGCCCAGCCATCCTCACATAAGGAAATGGACTCAGAGACAAATGGCAGCCTCGGGCTCAGAGGCAGAGTAGCCAAGGGTCATGATGGTGCAGCACAGGCAGATACGGGTAGGAATCTGGTGGTACCAGGAGACATTGTGGAGTCTTGGCTAGTTTACATACTCACTCCCAGCAGCAGTTTTCTCATCCGTTCAGTGGAAATAACCAGACCCACCGCTCTTGGGAAGGGCTCTTGGGAAGAATGCAGAATTAAAAGCTGTGCACTCAATAAGGAAAGTCTGGTGGGATTATTATGATAACCCTGATAAATCGGTACTTATCCCGACTAACACTGCCACCTCGTTCTGCCCCCCAGTGTAAATAAGAGTTGGAAAAAGAATGCCAGGCTTCTCCAGCAGCCGCTCCCACGGGGAGGCAGGCAGCAGCAGCTGTAAGGGAGCCCTGCTGGCCAGGACCCAGGTCTGCCAGCATCACTCTTGGGTTTGTGAATCAACTGTCACATCTCAGCTCATACCAGCTTTCAGCTGCAACAGACAGGATCGTGCATGTGCACGAACCTTTTCCCTGACACCCCCAACATTGCCACTTTCAACGCAAAAATTTCAGGGCTGCCCAAGAGAGCAGCCTTCAGGTGACTCGGAGGAATCTGTGAGCACCAGGTCTCCGCAGCACGTAGCGAGGGAAGCTGGCGCCCATGGCTTTCGCCTGGCTGCAGCTGAACCACAGAATTTGCAGCAAGATTCCTTTCCCTGGGACCTAGGGCTCTCCACCCTGAGTGGTTCAGATTGGCAAGATTCAGTCCTGTGCACGGAGCCCAAGTCCCTGCCCATTCTACCATTTCAACTCCCCAGGGTTCCACCTTGGAATTTTAAACCAGCCAGAGGCAGTCAGAGCCCCTCCCTGGGTGTTTTGGGGGAAAAACAGGAACAAGCCTGCAAAGAGTAGGGGCCATTTAAAACTGGAACTTCCTCAAAGGACAGCCAGCCTCGTCATTCATTTTAGCCGAGGAAACCACTTTATTGCAAATAGAATCATAGGTATACAGTCAATCTGTATTTTTTTTTTTTTTCAAGAGGAAAAGGAGATTCTTCTCTGCTACTGAAAATTAGGACAGAAGTCTTCATTTTATGGGGCAGTCCTTCAGGTAGTAGGCTCCCTAATATCCTCAACTCCCGTCTCTGAATATCAGTGGTTCCTTCCAGGCCCAAGGGATTGAAACAAAAAAGCTCCCACACATTGCCAAATATCTTCAGCAGGTATACCTCCCACTTGAGAATTCATCTCACTGTGATTGCACAATTGGGTTTGCAGGGTGGGGGCAGCTGTTGATCTTTAAACGACACCCCTGAACCTGGGGTACACAGAACTCCCTTTGAAAGCCACAGTGGAGTTGTCTGACACACCTGAGCTGTTGCATTCTAGGTGTGTTGCAAGGAGTAATCTCCTTAGCCTCTTTGGACCTCAATTTCCTCTTCTGCCCCTTAGGCTCAGAATCCCTGCCAATTGCCCGGGGCTCTGCTGAGGACCAGTGAGGCAGTGTGCACGAGCTTGCTTTGCAAAGTCTCCAGCCTCTGCTGATGCACTACATCACTCCTACTACTCTCCTGGGTCTGTAAAGACACTGTTATCCAAGTCTTTTGAAAAGACTTACCATGGAAACCAAATAACAAAAGCGAAAAGCTCACTCATAAGGCTTCCACGGAAACCTGCTCCTATTCACATCCCTTGCACACAGAGCCCCGTGGAAGAGATGGCTGTGCTCCACTCCCACTGAGACACCTACCTTCACTTTTGTTAGCTGGCAAGACAATCAATCCACCAGCCTCGGCCTGCAGCGATGGCTCCGCCAGCCCAGCTCGAAAGCCCACAACTTAGAGAAAACTGCTTACCAAACCCTAAGTTCCTTCTTTATTAGCTCTATCAGGGGAAAAAGTTACGAACAGACACCTCCCTCAGCCTCACACCTGAATCAGGCAGAGATACCATGTGTCACTGACAGAGTGCTGAGAGATTGGAACCTAGCTCACAAAAAAATTTAAATTAAAATTTTTTTTAAAGGCTGAGAAATTTTCATTGAAAAGGAAATCGAGATGATATAATGTCGCTGAGGCATTTTCCCCTTATTACTGAATGGCAATGTTGGACAGGAAAGATTGTGCAGAACTATTTTTCAGGATAAATAGAGCAAAAGATCCATTCTACTTCATATCCCACTGGAGCCCACATTTTTTTTTCTGAACTCCAGGTTTTACCTGGTTTATTTATTTCTCTTTTCCTCTATTCTTCGTTCTTGTGTTCAGGATGTGCCCTGAAAGAAGTGTCCTTCAAATGTTCCCAAGCAAGCACCAGGAGTCAGGAGGAGTTGCGTCAGTAGGCTCAGGACCAGCTTCGTGGAACAAAATGTCACAATATCCCCACTGACTGTTTTAGCCCCACTCTGCCCTCTGGCAACTGTTCTATCTGGTTATGACTAAATGCAAATTCTTGGTTCAAAGAGAAAATGCCCGGAATGTCTTCCTCAAGATACCCAGGGGATTCCATGAGAGCGAGTGTAGTAAGACTAAAAGCCGCTCGATTCCATTTCTCTATAAACATACTTAAGACCTAAGAGAAATGGAAAAGGTGCCTGCTAGGAACATTCTTCTCCCTCCTCTTGAGAATGAAAGAACAAGAATCTGTAAAGCAGATCAAAAACACCAGCCCAGGATCATCAAACTGCAACGAGAAAAAATGCAAGAGGGTAAAAGGAAAGCTCAGTGAAACATGCATCTTTACTCACACTAGAATTTAGAGAAGATAAACAAGCCACGGAGTTTCTGAGGGCCACACTGCTGCTGGATGCCACCCCTACCCACACCGGGAGCCGAGGTCTAGCCTTTTACCCGCTAACCTGGGCAGCAGCGCTTTGGCAGTGCCCATATCTGCTGAGGCTTTCTAGCTCATTGCCAAGGGAAAATGAAGTAGAGGCCCAGAAGCAAAGTGCCAGCAATGGCAGCAGAAGAAAGGAAGCCTGCGAAATGTCTCTTGCCGCTCCATTATGTTCTCTTCTTTTTTAATGCTAACACTTCTAGATCCAGAAACTTTTGTTAATGAAAACTTACTACATAAGCACTTCAGAAAAGATAGAAGAGCAGATCTTCTTCTGGTAGAATCTGATGAACTCATGATGAGCAGTTCACCCTTCAAACAAAAGGGTCCAAGTATGAGCAGTCGTAAGGCTAGTGGTTAAACTTACAAGACCAGAGTTGCCACCTGCTTTCTGGTGACAAGGGGCAAGTCAGTCCCTAATGCTCAGATGTGGCATCTGTCTAATGAGGTTAGTAACAATGACTCTCTGATTATTTTTGTGTGCTGAAAGAGATCACCCAGCTAAGCAGCACATCGCCTACTTCAAATGGTTTTTATAAATGTTGGTTATTGTTAGAGACATGTAAATAAGGCAGATGAGGAGTGGGTGAAATACTTTCTCTGGACCATTTCCCTCCCAATTCTATGTATCACTTGCAGCCATACTCACCAGCTCTAACACTCCCATTTCCTATTCTCTGTTCCATCTGAGAGAGCTGGAGCTCTTCCGCCTAGCTCACCAGCCCCCTTCCCTCATCTGGTCCAGGGCATTGCGTGGCTCTGGAGAGTGTGACCGGAATTCTCATCTGTACAGAAACAGCCTCACTCAAGCCAGCACTGCCTATACCAAGAAATCACCAGTCTCTGAGGGAATTTTTTGGTCTCAGGGAAGGGACCTCGGGATCTTCTACAGGATCCTTTTCTAAGAAGGAGCCTCCTGATGACTAACTTTGCAATTGTTCATACTTACATTATTAGACATGCATGAGGCCCAAATATAAAGGTGGTCTCTGGCCTTCAGTTAAGTGGGTGGCAGCAGCGTCCCATATAATTAAAAATGCCCTCCACAGATGTGTTCAAGTCTGGAGAGAAACACATCTCTGCTTTGCCCACTGATGTAGGGCACCAGGTCAGGGATCAGGCAGTATCAACACAGGAGGTCACAGAACGAGTTGTCCTGTCTCCCTTTCCTTCCCCATCTCCCACACGTCATCTGTTGACTCTAACAAGACTGTGGCAACTCTGCCATGTTATCTTTCCGTCTGTTTCTGTTTGTGAAGCTGAGTTGCCAATACCATTTTCCCAGTCAGAAGAAGGAATGTGAAATTCCCACTCCCAGTCAAGATGTATTGGCCTGTATAAAGGAGGCAGTGTGTACACCAAGCAGCTCTTCCTTCGGCCATTCAATCCATCACTTGGTCCAAGCAGGACAGTGGTTGAAAGTGTCAATAAAATGATGAACTAATACAAGCTGCTATTTTCTCCCCTAAACCATAATCTGAGCTAGCACAGGAGCAGGAAGAAATTTCGGGAACTCCCCAAACCTAATATTACAACTGTGAAACTTGGCTGAAGCAGAATGTGAGTGTGCTGCTTTGTGGAGAAGAAATGGTAGCCTACATTTGGAGGAAAGCCAAGGTAAGGGAAGAGCAGGCGGGAGCAGGCAAAGCTTCCAGTCTCTGTCCTTCCTTTGCCTAAAATTATTCTGGGAATATCTACCCCCTCATCTATACAGAATAGAAAATTAGCAATGAGCCCAGCGCAGTGCCAGCTAGAAATGAGGGGTGCTATTGGAGCAGTTCAAGGTAGAGATGAAAGAGTTCCTTCCCCAAGAAGCAAGGTTACCTAGTTGGGGAAGAAGGACAAATAGACAAAGGGTCCCTGATGTATTTCCAAGGGAATATGATTCACAGGGGGAATAATGAGCCATTAAATATGAACAACATCTAATAAATATGAGCAATCTATACCAGAGGAAGTATATTTAATGAACACAGAAAAAGAACGCAAAAGAAACAAAGCAAATATCTTCAAAATGATAAGAGAGGATATTGAAATTATAAGAGAAATTTCTTGAAAAATTTAAATGAAGTAGAGCTGATAGATGTGCAGAAGAGGCTCTCTAGAGAAATAAAACCAACAGGGGATGACAAGGGGAGAGAGAAGGAGGGAGAAGAGGGAGGGAAGGGAGGAAGGAAGAGAAGGGAGGGAAGGAGGAAGGGAGGGGGAAGAGAGAAAGGATATTTCCAAAAATTGGCACATAGGACTGTGGAAGCTAGCAGATAAAATCTACAGAGTAGACCAGCATTAGCAGGCTGGAAACCTAGGCAAGAATTAAAGTCATAGTCTTAGATGAAATTGATAAGGCTGCCTGCCAGGCTAGAAACTCAGACAGAATTTCTGTGCTATAACTTTGAGGCAGAATTCCTTCTTCTCTGCTTCTCTGGGAAACCAGTTTTTTGTTTGAAGACTTTCACCTGATTAGAGATTGAAATTATTGAAGGTACTCTCCTTTACTCAAAGTCAATGGATTGTTAATGTTAAGTACATCTCCACAAACCTTCACAGCAAAGTGTAGTCTCTGTTTAATCACACATTGGGGCACCACGACTAGCCTGAGGACTTAAAAATATAACAGCTCAAAGACTCTCTGAAAATCCTCCTGGAAAAAAAAACGTTCTAACCAGAAAAGAAATAAATCCAAGAGGATGCGACATTAGAAGTAAGGAGTAAGTAACTCTGGAAAGCTATCTAAATGAATAACTATTCAATTTTTGAAAAATAAAAGGCATATTGATAAAAATCCAGAATCAAAACTCTCAGTGAGGACAAGATGGCATTATAGATTAAGAAAAGCAGCTGCCAGAGAGAGTCAGAAGTGTATGAAGACAATTATCTTGTTCACAGCAAAAGTATAGATGTGATTTGCTTATGAAATTATAGGGAAAATGAGCACAAGTCTGAGTGAGAATAAGTTATGGGCAGCCAAAAAAACAAATAAAATGAACAAAAAAATAAATAAAAATAACCTTAAGCCAGCACAAAAAAATTCAATGGAAGGAAGGAAAAGGGGGAAAAAAAGACTAAAATAATATAAATAGAAACACAAAGTAAAGTAGCAGAAATAAATCCTAATATAATGCAAATAAATGCAAGTAAATTGAACTCACCAGATTTTTTTTCTTTTTTAAGGAAAGGTACAGGCAGGCATGAGAGTAGTCAGGCAGATAGGAAGAAAGAGAAGGAAGAACTTTTTCATTTTTATTTCATTGTTCACAATGGTTGTTTCCCCAGAAGCAGGACTCAAACCCAAGTATGTGGCTGGCTTGCTCCTTTGGAGGTGATTAACCCAACCCTTGTTGCACCCGGGTGTGCCCAAATTAAATTTTTTAAATCTAGCATTATGCTATTTACAGAACACACCATTTAAAAATCATAAAGAAATGTAAAATATAACCAAGAAAATATAAACCAAAATAAATCTAGTACAATTATCAGATAAAATGGAATTTGATGTGAAAAACATAATAATGGACAAGGAAGAATAGTACATATTGATAAAATGTTCAAGAAAAATAAAGACGATAAAATGAGAAGGAGTATATGTACATTTAACAATGTGGTTTTAAAATATTAAAAAGCAGGACTGAAGAGTGCAACAAAACAATAGCTGTGGTTGATTTTAATACACCCCTTTCAAAAATTGAAAAAAGGTGATAGATAACATATAAGTAGAGAAATAGCGAAGGTTTAATAATGTAATTGATAAGTTAGTTTAGTTGTGTAGAATTTTACTCTAAAGACATAAAAAACAAAGACACAGTCACCAAAATTTGCTCTCTACAATTTCACAAATGAGCCCTCAATAAATTTCAAAAAATCACACACTGTGATCTTTGAAAACTCTGAACAATTTTATACCAACAAATTAGAGAAACTAGAAGAAATGGAAAAAAATAATCGAGCATACATAAATTACTTAAACTGAAGCAGAAATAGAAAGTCTCAACAGAGTTATAACAAATAAAGTGATTAAATCAGTCATCGAAACCCTCCAACAGCAGCAAAAAGTCCTAGACCAGAGGACTTACTTCTAGATTCAATCGCACACTTAAAAAATAATTAAGACCAATCCTTCTCAATTTTTTTTAAAAAGAATAAAGATTAAGAACACTCTGAGACACATTTTATGAGGTCAGAACTGCCCTTCTACAAAAGCCAGAAGAAAAAATAAAAACACTGCAAGAAGAGAAAATTACAAAGCAATAATCTCGTATGAATATAGAAACAAAAATCTTTAAAAGAATAACCAATTAAATTCAACAACATATTAAAAAGGATTATACACAATAATCAAGTGAGATTTATCCCAAGAATGGAAGTGACTCGACATATGAAAATCAATCAACATGATATACACAGTAATAGAATAAAGGAGAAAATTCACATGAACATCTCTATTGATGCAGAAAAAGTATTCGACAAAAGTCAACACCCTTTCATGATAAAAAAAAAAAAAAAAAAGCTAAAAAACAAGTAGAATAGAATTTCATTGACAGGTGAAAACTACATATAAAAATCAAATGGCTAACATCATATTCAATGGTAAAAGACTAAATTTCCCCCTAAGACCAGAAACAAGACCGAGACACTGATTTTTGCCATTTCTATTCAACAGAGTTGTGAGAGTTCCAGCCAGAGCAATGTCAGGAAAAATAAATAAAAGACATCCAAACTGGAAAAGAAGAAATGAAATCATCTGTCTAGGCAAATGATAGTTCTTTTATGTAGAAAGTGCTAAAGAATCCATCAAAAGAATAATTCAAAGCAATAAATTCAGCAAACTAGCAAGATAAAAAATCAAGAACAAAAAATCAGTTGTATTTCTATATACAGCCAATGAATAATATGAAAGAAAACAGAAAACAATCCCATCTGCAGTAGCATCAAAAATAAAATAAAATACACAGGAACCAACTTAACCAAAGAAGCACTAGACTTGTACACTAAAAACTATGAAAGTTACTGAAGAAGTTAAAAAAGATTTAAATAAATTGAAAGCTATACCATGTTCATGAGTTGGAAAAGTTATTATTATTGTTAAAACAATAATACCAAAGTGATTTTCAGATTCAATACACTGTCAAAATCCTAATACCCATTTTTCATTCGCAGAAGTGGAAAAACTCATCCTAAAGTTCATATGAAATTTCAAAGAATTCTAAACAGCCAAAAACTACCTTGAAAAAGAAGAATAAAATTGAAGGACTAATTTGTTCCAATTTCAAAACTTACTACAAAGCTGTAGTTTGGTAGTGGCACAAGGAGACACATGTTGCCAACAGAACAGAATAGGGGATCCGGAAACAAACCTTCACATCTATGAGCAATTGATTTTTGACAACAGTGTCAAGACCACTCAATGGGGAAAGAACAGGTTCTTCAACAAATAATCAACAGGCAAAAGAGTGAAATTTGACTTTTACGTATACCCTATACAAGTATTATCTCCAAATGGATACACTAAAACTATTAAACTCTTAGAAGAAAACAAGGTCTCACAACTTTGGATTTGGCAATGTTTCTTAAATATGACACTGAAAACTTGGGTTACAAAAGAAAAAACAAACTGGACTTTATAAAACTTAAAACTTTTGTGCCTCAAAGGACATTATCAACAGAGTGAAAAATAACTCACAGAATGGGAGACAAATGTTTACAAGCCATATATAATAATGGTTTAATATCCAGAATACACACACACACACACACACACACACACACACACACACACACCTCTCTGCAACGCAACAACTAACACACTGATCACCAAATATTTAAAAAATGGACAAAGGCTAAATAAAAATTTCTCTAAATAATATATACAAATGATCAATAAGCCCATAAAAAGATGCTCAATTGTGTTAGTCATTAGGGAAATGTAAATCACAACCACAATAAGGTATCATTTCACACCTAGGAGGATGACTGTATTGAATGAATTAACGAACAAATGAATGAATGATGTTTATAGAATGTAGGATAATGAGCACTCTCTTACTAGTGGGAATGCAAAAATGGGCAAACACTGTGGAAAGCAGTTCAGAAATTTCTAAAAATGTTAAGTAAAGCGTTATCACATGGTACAGCAATTTTACTTGTAGATAATTACTTAAAAACTTGAAAACAGGAATTTAATGGACATTTGTACACCAATATTCATAGAAGCACTACTCACAATAGGTAAAAAAGTAGATGCATGGGTAAACAAAATGTATTATATATATACAATGGAATATTATTCAGTCATAGAAAACATAAAGATTGGATACACATTACAAGATGAATGAAATCTATGTGAAGGACTGAGAATAGACAAATAGAGACAGGAAATAGATTCATCGTTACCAGAGGCTGAGGGAAAGGTGTGAATGAGAGACACCTAAAAATGACTACGATGGTAAATTATATACCTATATGTATATGTATAATTTAAGTATACACATGCAGATACATGACTAGGCAAATAAGAAGTAAAGATCTGTCAGGAGGTCAAAAGGAAAAAATAAGAAGAAATTGGCCTAAAGGAAATCTAGTAATGGTGTCATCAAGCACTGCCTTTAGAATATCTGTGCTTAACATGTTTTCAGAATTAAAAAAAGTTTAAATATGGGGAATGCTGATTTAGAACTAAAAACATGGAAACTGTTTTTTAGAAAGAATCAAATGAGAATTCTAAAGGTGAAAAATTCAACAACTGAAATTACCTCAAAAGAGAGTTTTAAACTGGAGGATATTAGAAGAAAACATCTAGAGTGAAGCCTGGGAAGATAAGAGGAAAACAGAGATGAACGTGAGAGAAAAAAGAATAGATGTATAGAGCAATGGTTCAAGAAAACGACGTCATGTATGTGAGGTTCCAGGAAAGACAGGAATAAATGGGAAGTCTCTAAGCGTGAAGAAAGAGACCACACCAGAGACTACAGAAGTCCTACAAATACCAGAAACAAACACCAAAGAAAATTACACCTTTGCACATGGTGAAAGAACTTAAAATCCAAAGACATTATCTAAAGAGTGCTCAGAGAAAAAGCACATTACTAACACCTTAATTCTCAATAGAAACGATGGAATCCAGAAGACATTAAAATAATACCTTTAAAGAATTGAAAGAAAATAACTGCCAATCTAGAATCTATATTCATCATTTTTAAAAATCCTTCAAAAATAAAGGGGAAATATATTTTTAGACAAAACTGAGATTATCAGCAGCATGTTAATCCTAGTGAGAAAATTAAAAGTTTTCCTTTAGACAAAAGGAAAATGACCCTAAACAAAACCTCAGAAACACAGGAAAGAATGAAGAGCAATGGAAATGGTAAATTTAAATGAGCACAATTTACATAAATAATAATAAAACAATTTTCAAAATATTAACATTATCAGATAACAGTGGTCTTGTGAAATTCAAAGTATAATTAAAATAATGGCAACAATAGTAAATAAATTGAAAGTGGGTTTAAAGGAAGATGAAAAGTTCTAGGTTTATAGGGTCTAGGAAATGGTAACGGCATTAATATTAGATTGTAAATTGTCAAGGATGCATGTATTATTGCTAGTATAAGGACTAAATAGCAAAAGTGAGTAAGTTAAAGCTAAGAGAGGCAAAAAAAGAATGTTTTTTTAAATCTTATGTCAAAAAGAAAGAAAACAAGAAGAGAGAAAAAGAATGTTTTTTTAATCTTATGTCAAAAAGAAGGAAAACAAGGAGAGAAAAGAAACAGAAAAGGTAAAATGTATTGAAACCAATCAAAGATATTTTAGTTCCAAATATATTATAAATATATTGCATTAAATATAAACTGGCAAAATACTCTGAAAGACTGAGAAATCAAAACAAAACCCAATCATTTTAAATATATAAAAATAGAAGTGTTGAAAGCAAAAGAATGAAAATGACATACAATGTAAACACTAAGAAAGCTATTTTACTAATACTCTTTAAGCTAAGAAGCACTTCTGAAAATAGAGATCTCTCAAATAGAAAGACTTCTATCTACTAAGAAGATAAAGCAACTCTAAATTTCTAAGCACATCATAGTCTCAAAATACTGAAACAGAAAGACAAAACTTTAAAAAAAAGATGACATATTTAAAATCATTGTAGTTTCTAAGTCCCTGCAAGCAGACATAAAACCAATAAAGAGGTAAAAAAATAAGAACCACACAATAAATATGACCTAACTGAGATATATTAAACAACCAACACTGTAGAAACCAAACTCTTTTGAAATACGAACAGAAAATTTACCGAAATGATGATATCCTTGTTATAAAGCTTTAAAAAACGTCAAAGGATTGAATTCTTACATTGTATTTGTTCTTTAATCAGTAACAGAAAGGTAACCATAAAAATTCTAAATGCTTGGAAATTAATCACCACACATGTATAATCCAGAGAGTATATTTGCTCCAAAACTACATGTATATTGTTAGAACCAGAGGCAAGGGTTGGAGGTGAGTGAAATGGGCAAGGGGGTCAAAAGATAACAAGTTTCCATTTATAAAACAGGTCACGGATTTGAGAGGGACAACATAGTATTTATGACAATACTGTATTTGAAAGTTGCTAAGAGAATAGATCTTATAAGTTCTCATCACAAGAAAAACAAAATTGCACCATGCATGTGACGGGCCTTAACTAGACTCATTGTGGCCATCATTTCATAATATATACTAATAGTGATCCATGTTGCACACCTGAACCTGATATAATATTACAGGTCGAGTATACATCATCTTTCAAAAGACACACATTCAACAAATTAGAGTTGGTGACAAGGTATATGGAGCAGGAAATAAGAAAAGTAAGAGGAAAAATAAAATATAACAAAGAGAGCAGTCTTGCAAAAGAATGATGAAGTTGGCTGAATCATGACCCTAAAAGCATATTAAAATTCAACTCTGCATATCTGGGGTCAGAAAGTAAATAAATAAATAAAGCACTAATGTTTAGAAATCTGAATTCTAGCAGGTTCCAAATTTATTGACAAGTCAACTTCTTGGGGACTCATGTTTGATACCAAAGGAGAAGAGTCATATTAATTAGCAGACAATCCTTGTATCTCATCTAACAATTCAACAAGCATTCTCTGAATAACTTTAGGGCCAGACATTGTGTTCGCTCGTAGGGATAAAAAGTCACTTGAAACACAGTTCTAGATCTCAAGGCATTTATTCCTCAAGGGAACTGATGTCATATAAAACAAGTAGAGGAAATAATGCTAAGGACAACCACAGAACAAAAATGCAAGAAACCACAATAAAATACCAGATATTTGGCCATTGATTTTGAGTTGGCTGAGGACATAGCTTATGATCTGGAGCTTATTATGCAACTTGCAAGCTCCTTAAGGGCAGGGCAAAGGATTATTTCCACAAGCCCCATGTATAGCTGAGTAGGGATTCATTACAATTTCATTGAATGTCCAAGTGAGTGAATGCAGAATGAATGCCAGTTTGAGGAAGTGTTCCCAGTACTACATTTCTACAGAAAGAATTGGAGATTAGAAACAGATCCACGGTAGCTGAACATGACTGGGTGTTGGACTCTAAATGATCTCCAGGCCCACAGGTGATCATACTTCTAGGACTTGCTGAGGCTGTTACGTTGAAGAAGTTTGTTACCCGTAGGTCAACTATGAATCAAACATAAACCATGCTAAGAAAGAACTACCCACAATAATATCCTAGAAAACCACATGCTCTCCAACACATACACAGAAATAAATGAGAACAGGAGAGCTCATCTGTAAAATGGGCATGATGAGAACCCCCCTAGAAAGGCTCTTGGAAGAATGACATGAGATGTAAAAGACCTGGCAATTAGAGGCACTCTATAAGTAGAGATTATATGAATAAAGAAATGGTGGTGATTCTGTGTGGTTTTTCCTTTTCCCTCCTTTCTTCCACCACTCCACCTTCCCACCAGCGGCAGATAACTATGCAACAGAGAAATATTTTGAGGAACTTTCATGTGCAACTCTGAGTGTATTGAACTGCAGAAAAGCACCATAGTTGTAGCTTGGAAAGGCTAACAGAGAACTGCCAAAGACAAAGTGATTGCCACAGGCAAAACCGTCGAGCAAAGGAGTGAAGACTCTAGCAGCATTACCTACAAGTCAAACAGCAGGCTGATGCAGGGTGGTCAGCTACACTGCTCCCGTGTAGACAGGCTGATCTCCTTAGTGAATGAATGACATCGCCACTGGCCATGGGGCCATGAGCTCACCCCGCACACCATCTCCACTGTACCCAATATCACTGGTCCTCTCGTGGTCAGTGAGACATTCCCAACCTCCATGCAGTTTTAAAGATCAGTAAATGACCCAGTTTCTTTAAACACAGTCAAATGATCTCCAAAGTCCTATGCGTTTAAAAAAAAAATGCACCAAAGTGCATTTATTTATAGTCATCATGCCCTAGATGCTTTGTTGGATGCTATACAAATTAGCTACATATTTGGGGGCCCAGGCTTTGAAGAATCTACTCTCTGACAATCATCTCTCTATAAATATTGGCCTCCAATGGCTTCCTAATCCTAAATTCAGCTGCCTTTTCTCAGATCTCATTGTTGTCAACTTTTCTACAGCTTTTCTTCCCCCACAATACAAAATTTTCTGCTTTCCCTACACTCTGAATGTTTCTTCTGTTCCCACTGCTTTCCTTTTCTCCTTGTGAGTCCTCAAAGCAGATATTTCTGAGAAATGTATTCTCCGCCCTTTCTTTTTTGGTGCACACTCTCTTCCTAGATGATCTATTATCCCCACAACTTCAGCATGTCCGTTTGTGTGCTTGCCGCCCTGTGGCGAACCAGCACCTCAAATTTTCATGATTAAAGTAAAGCTCATCATGTCTCTGAATCAGCTCTTCCTCCTGACTTTCATGTGTTGGATACTTGAATTCAACGATGTGTTGGAAAATTGACCCTTGGGGGAGAAGGATGAATCCTAATTTATAACATCTGTTCATTTCCATAGTGTTTCCACTTTCCCAGGTTAACTAAATTCAGACTAACAGCATGAAGTCACTGAATGAAGAGTCAAGAAGAGACCCAATTAAGACATTTCCAGCACACATGGAACCATCCTCCAATTTCTCAAACTCAAAAACCTTTAAGTGACCTTCAAGTGACCTTTTCCCTCTCCCATCTCAAAGTTGCAGTTGATGTCTCTTTTAACACAGATCCTGCCACTCAGCCTCTCCTTTTTCTTTTCACCACTCTGCACTCGAGACTCATTGCATAATGCTCTGCTCATTCTATATTAGTTTCCTAATTATTCTCCCCACCTGTAGGTTCTTTCATTACTTTTACATGACTTGAAGATTCATATTCTTAAGCGAAATTTCTATTGTGATACACAAACTTTCAATAGTTCTCCTACTGTCTGCCAGACAAAATATACCTAATTCATGTACACTGCATATATTAGCATTATATATGAGTCAGAATTTAATTGATTGAAATTTAACTTGTAGGCCCAGAGTAGGAGCAATTTTTTTTTAAGACAGACGTCTATTCCCATCTCAAGTAGCACTCCAGAGGTAGGCAATCAAGAGGGATAAGGAGACTGTGCTGTATGAAGTCCTCAGACAACCAAGTTCCTTCAAGCTCACCATCCTGACAAGTTTGACAGATGATGATCATGCTCATGATTCAAGATGGCAGCCATGCCCTCAAGTTCCAGGCAACAGAATGACAGAAAGAACAAAGGGCACAGACAGCTGGCTTTTAGGAAAGTTTCCAGAACTCTCACAGAACATTTCAATTTAGCCTTCATTTGTCAAAATCTGGTTGTACAGTCACACCTAGTTACCAGGGGATGACCATGTAGGGATTCTGGGAAAAGAAGAGACTAGATTTGGAGAAGCAATTATCTGTCTCTTCAAAAGGCCTCAAAATTCCTTTGGACGCTTACTTCCCACTAGACCTCCACCTAATTTTAACAGACATCTGTATAAATCTATGTGGCAGGCACTGCTCTAAGTATTGGCCATATTGGAGTACCCTTAAGCCTAATAGCTGCCCAGTGAGGTGAGTACCATCGTTGTCCCCATTTATAGATGGGAGAGCTAAGAGTCAGAGTGATTAAAATCTAGAAATTCTCAAAACTAATTACAAATCAGCATACCTGAGAAGCTTGCTAAAATGTAGAATCACCCACTCTGGGATAAAATGAAATTGTTGAGAAAAATAAATCTAGGAGTGATAAAACCAAAAGTGAAACTCCAACAGATGACAGCTACATTTATGGGACAGCTGTAGGAAGCAATGACCTTGAGTTGTAGTGTGAGTGGTGTCAGCAGAGCCAAGCTGGAGCGGGAGATTCCAAGTCATGTCTTCCATGTCATGGGAGGCACTGGGAAACGTTTCCCCAGACTGGTAACTAGAGGTCCCCCCAAGGGAAAATCTTTCTTCTTCTCTTTTTCTTCTCTCTTCCACCTTTAGACATAAGTGCTCTTTCCTTGACTTTGCCATCGCTGATGAGGAAATGCCATTCCCAAATATTGCTAATATGAAGTCAAGAATAGGAAATGGGGTGTGTGTGTGAAGCGAGCTTTCGGAAATGTGCAAGCAGGAGGTTTTCCCTCAGTTTCATTAGGTAGGAAACGTTCCACAGTGGTGGTAGCAGACAGAAAAGAACCTCTTCCCTTGACAGAAAAAGGACTCTACGAGATGCCCCATGGACAGTGGCCCAGTCTACTTAGACATAGAAGGAGACACCCCTTCTCATACAACTGAGAGAGTCACCAAACACAGAAGTGATGGCTTGAGGTCACACGGAACCTAGGGTCCATTCTGAAATACTGTCCACTTCCGGTCCTTCCTGTTTGGCTCCTGAAAGTGATTGTTCTTTGTAGTAATAACCACGCTTCTACATCTTAGAAAACGCGCAGTTCCTCACAGTTTGTTCATAATAGAGGGAGGACTGCGAAAGCCGACTTGCTCCCACAGCTCCGGGAGCATTAAGACTTCAAAAGAGGAACTATTTATGCTGTCATCACCACAGCGGTCACTTCTACAGGATTGCTTTTTCCGATACCACATTGGACGGACAAGCTTGGCTCTCACCGGAGAAGGGAAAGGAAGGCAATGGGGAGACACTGAGTCACTCTGCCACGCCTCACACCCCCACAGCTGCCCCTCGCTGCCCCTCGCTGCACTTCCTGCTCCTCCTCTGAAGTTAAAGGTCAACCTCTCAGGCTCATGCCAAGGTTTCTGAAACACACACGTGAAAAAAATTGGCTTCCAAGGGGTAAAAATTTTACCATGAAAAGAAATAAGGAAAAGCACTCTCAAAAATAAATAATTCTTCTTCCCAACCTACTTTATAATTCCAGAAGCATAAAATTTTCCAACTGTAAACGTGTAAGAAATAAAATAAAAAGAATGAATGCTCCACTGTATTAACACAGACCTCTTAAAAAATGATCCTAATTTCTTCCAGAAGGCTCTGTAAAGTAAATTGCAAAGTTCTGCCTCATATACAAATATCCCAGCAGCAATATATGCACTTCTCTTCTTGTCTTTAGCACTAGTGTGAGCACAGAAACATTTTTCACTTGGCATCTTGTTCAAGGCTGCTCTCACTCGCTGTATTTCAGAGGGCTACAATCACCCATTGTGCCTTTGAAAGGCCTGTTGCTGAGAACAAACATCAACCCCGGAACGACCCCGCTCAGCAGACCCTGCCAGTTCCCACCAGGGGTCACCACGCAGCACTTTGGACAATCTCCCTGCTTCTGTAAGAATGAGCAGCCCACTGAACCCAGGGATGCAGGCAAGTGCTCAAAGGGCTCCCAGACAGGGCTGTGGGGGAAACTTTGATTCATTAGGACCTTGCCTTCAGGATACCTTCTGCCACCCATCCTTCATTTGTCCCAACTTCAGAATGTAGGCGGCACTGCTAAATACTAGGAGGCCTTCACTGCCAGGAGCGCTGAGTTGCATGGAGGTTCTTACAGTATTATTCCTGGTTCGCTGATAAAGAAACTGGGTCTCAGACTTAAATACACGCTTCATAAATGACAATGCCCAGAGCTTCTGAATCTCACCTCTCTGAGCTCACTTGTATCCCCCTAACCCCCAGAGGCTGAAACCAGGGACTGAACTGGTTACAACAGGAGTCTGGGGTCCTTCTCTTCCTGCCAACTGTATCCATACTCCACTGAAGGCCCCCAGCCAGTGCACACACTGTGTTTCTGAGAATCACCTTTCAGAAACCTCTGTCTGCGACATGGTTGCCTGCTTTTCCCCCTGCCAATGATAACCTGTATCAGATTCGTTTTAACACTTTTCTCTGGAGCTTTTCCAAAATCTCCTCAGCCAGACAACTAGCTAAAGGGATGGGCCTGGCACCCGACCAGCACCCAGCCGAGGAGACCAAGTAACCTCCACTCCCTGCTGCCCTGGAGACAGCACCTGGGGCACAGACAACTTTACCTCAGGAAATTCATGGAAGCTCTTCAAAGTGATTAGAGTTCAATTATGTGAGATTACTAATATTTGGGAATCTAGCCTTGTGGGTTTTTTTTTTTTTTAACTTTCTCAGTAACTGACCTCTTACTTGATGAGAGGGAATCTTGGCAGGAAGAAATATTACAATGTCCAAGTAAGAATGCCAAGAAAAAGAAAGATCGAGGTTGAACTTCTAATATCCATAATAGGATTATCAAATCTATGGACAGGCTTTGTCAAGAGAGAAAAGGGTTTTCTAAATCCCCTGTCTGCCCTCTAACATCTCAAAAGGCACACAGGCAAACCAACACCTGCGGTCTTACCTGAGGGAGGCCTCCTCCGGGAGGGAGGGCAGTGCAGGAACCTCTGCTCCGGCAAACAGAGAGACGGAAGATGAAGGAGAGGCAGAAGTCAGGGGTCAGAGGCTGTCATCCCCACATTCCCAAGTGCCTATGTCTCTCAAAGGAGTGGGGCTTCACATGCTTTCGGTTAGGTACAGGGAGTCCAAAAATATCAGGCCGACCTGCAGCTTTCTGAGATGCTTCTGGAGCAGTCCGCCATGGCAGAGGTAGAGTGGGAGCCTGTTAGATGAGAGTTGGAGGGAGCACCCTGGTCTCCACAGCCAGTAGACTGCATGTCAGGGGCCTCAGTGAAGAGAATCAGAGGTGGTGACTGAGGCACTGAGAGGCAGCTGGTTGGCACAGAGCTTGAAGAGTTGTGGAGAGGTCTTAGGGAGGAGGCTGAGATCAGAGCAGATGGCCGCCACCATGTTTTTTGAACATTGTATTATACAGTACAATCCAATTTAGATGCTACCTTCAATTTATACCCAGCAGAACCAAACCATAGCTCACTGCCAACCCTCATTCAAGACACTTTCATCTCTCATGACTTGGTTTCAAGCTGCACCAGCTTCCTTATTGGTCATCCTGCCTCCATTCTTGGCCTCCTGCATTCTATTCTCCAGACATGAGTCAGAGTATTTCCTTTCAAAATGTAACTAAGACCTTGTCCTCCTCTATCCAAGCACTCCAATGACTTCCCAGTCAATTTAGAATACAATCTGGAGTCCTTTCCATGGCTAATGGAACTGCCTGATCTGACGGTGGTCTCCCTCTGCAATCCCATTCCCCACCCACTGGCCATCACCCACTCACCTCCAGACCAGGGCCTCCTGAATGATCCTCAGACACACCAAGCATCTCCCTGCCTAGGCTCTTTCTACTTGCTCTTCCTCTGCCTGGAATATTCTCTCAAATATCATATAGCTTTTACCCTCACTTCATCCTGGTCTCGTCTCTCACTTCCTATGAAAGCCTGTGCCTCAACCACCCTTCCCCAAATAGCGACCATCCTGGGCCATTCTCTATCCTCTGTGTGCTCTTTATTCTTCTCTATGGTATTCATCGCCCCTTTCAGATTTATATCACCTTAATAGTAGTAAAATACACATCACATAAAATTTACCACTTAACCACTTTTACATGTGACTCAGCAGTGTCAAATACATTCAGGTAGCTGTGCTACCATCTCCAGACCACATTTTATTTTGCAAAACTGAAACTCCATTCATTAATTGTTCCCCATTTCTTCATCCCCCTGCTCCTAGTAACCACCTTCTATTTTTGTCTCTAAAAATGTATGTGCACCTTATGTGTACTGTGTACTCTAGGTAACTCATATAAGTGGAATCACACAGTATTTGTCTTTTTCTTGCTGGTTTATGTCACATAGCATAATTTTCTCAAGGTTTATCCACATTATAGTAAGTTTCAGAATTTCCTTCCTTTCTAAGGCTGTATTAATATTGCAGTATATTCGTATCACCTTTTCTTTATCCGTTTATCCAGCATTTTAATAGTAGTAAAATACACATTTTTACTACCATTAAATTGCTTCCATATTTTGTATTGTGAATAATGCTGCCATGTACATGGGCACACAAAATTATATTCCATAGTTTTTGTTCACTATCTGTCTCTCCAAACTTGAATGCAAGCTTTTCAAGAGCAAGGACTTAGTGGTTCTCACTGACTATTTCCAGCAAGCACTAGAGTGCCTGGTACGTAATATATTCTGAATGAATGTTTGTTGACTGACTAAAAGTAGCACATTGAAGGTATATCCAGAGCTGTTCCAACTGCAGAGCCCATGTTCTTAACCACTATTCCATGCTGCTCCTTAGCATCAGAATGTGCTGATCTATCTGAAGGCAGGCTCAGCACAGAACAACAGACTCTAAAAGGCAGGTTTTGACAGTCTGCATGAAACCACTGTCCACAGAAAGGCATTCCCCAACCCAAGAGCTAGCTATTCTGCTACTGGTATCAGAGATTAGTTACTTGTAGAAAGACCAGTCTGCTAATAAAGAGCGACTCAATTAAATGTTTGATTCACTGCCACAGAAGCCTGTCTTATACTTTTCATTCCACTTAATACTATTTGAAATTACAGTTATTCACCACATAACAACATTTTGATCAACAACAGGCCATATAAAGGACAGTGGTCCCTACATTAAAGTCTAGGTGAGGATAGGCTATTCCACTGGGGTTTGTGCAGTTACTCTATGACGTTCACACAACAACCAAACCACTGAACACATTTCTCAGAACACAACCCTGCCATTAATGAAACATGACTATACCTCTTTGATTCACTGTTTCCTTGCTTATCATCTGCTGCCAACATTGCCATGTAAACACAATAAGAGCAAATAGTTTGTCTTCAATGTAAAATGATCAACATAGTAAGTAACTAAATGAATTTATGCAACTGATTCTTTTCATTCTAGCTCCATAATTCTCATGGAACTTTCTAAGATAATTTTACCTTACTGGAAAATAAGGTCTAGGTCAACCTCATGCTAATATAACATTCACTAAGCATTAATAAAGTAGCATTTTTGTTTAAAAGAAATTCCATTTTTTCCCCTCTATTATCAGTATTTCTAACATCAAGCATGTAGGGTTTTTCCCCATATTAAGAATTCTCCATCTCTCAGTGACACAATTGGGTGCCCTACATATTTAACACAATGTTGACGGTATCTACCTGGAAACAGCATAAGATTCACAGATTAAGAGCTCAGTAACACAAGACTCTCCTCCGCTACCCTACTTCAGAGACCAACTGAAAGTTCAGGTCGTCACCCGCACTTCTGACCAAGCAGCTATAAATCAGGGTTCCCATGATCCCTTCTTGGGTTCAATAATTTGCTAGAATCATTAACAGAATTCAGAAAAACATTTACTTATGTTTACTGATTTATTAGAAAAAGATACAACTCAAAAACAGCAGATGGAAAAGATGAATAATGCAAGCTATGGGGGAAGGGGCATGGAGTATCTACCTTTCTCCATCACAACACCCTCCTCACACCTTGATGTGGTCACCAAACTAAAGACTCATCAAATCTCATTGTTCAAGAGTGTTTAAAGAACTTTCATCTCTAACTCTCCACCCTAATTCCCTTCCTGGTGGTTGGTGAGTTCCTACCCTATAATCATTTGGTCTTTCTGGTGACCAGCTCCATCCCAGGCTATCTAGGTCCCAAAGTAAGTGATCTTATTAGTATACATTCAACTATGTTGAAAAGAGTTTCACCAGGTAGCTCTGTGCCAGGAACCAAGTAAAGAGACCAAATATATGTGTTATTATACAACAACATCAGTTTCCCAAAGCTTGGTTAGTGTGAGTCTATCTCTAAAAAATCAACTTTAATCTTAAGTCTCTAAATCAAAATGAAGTCGACTTCATTTAAGTGGCTTTAATGAGTACCACAGTAAATTGGAATAAAGAGAGAGTGAAACCTTTTGACTGATATCAGTCTTGCTGTCTTGTGATTTCTAATTTTTTCCAGCCCAAAAAGACAAAAAAAGATCTCACACAGGGAGAGGTGGTCTTCACAACTGAATAGTGTATGCAAATATTAACAGGAAAAAGTGCCGTGGTTAATTGGTAATGTCTGCCATGGCATAGCAAGGAAGATGGTGGCATTTATGCCATGTATCCCTCATCTATACTGTTTTTAGTCTTGTCATATACTTTGAATGTTCAGACATCTCTTCAGGGCCCCAGGATGAGCACCATGAAGTCTTTATCAAGGGAGTCATGAAGGATAAGAAAACTCAATAGGAATCTTCTAACTCCTTTTCCTACTTGCTTCCTGGGTAGTGAATGTAAGAAAAGTTACTTTTCGTTCTTTGGTTCCTAGCAAGCCTATTTCTTTGTTCAAAAGTCAGCTATACTGTTTCAGACCCTCCAATAGAAAACTATGACCAATCAGCAATATTCTGTTTGCAAATCCCAATGCACTTTGGTTCCAGAGGCCAGCATTCAAAGAGCAAGAAATTCCATCTCAGCTTTTTATTGATGTTACTTACTTGGGCTCCAACTATCTCTCCACATTCTGCTTCTAAAATTAGCATTGGAACAAATGCCATTCCTGTCTTGGATGGCTTTGTTTGTTTTCTTATCTCACAGGTCAAGGGGACATCCTCCACTCCTACTTCCTGACCTCCATGTACTACCTGAAAAACACAAAAAACTCCAGTTTCTTCCTTATTAGAAACCAAATGTCTTCATTGGGGGGCTGTAACCTCAGAAGACCAAAATGTGTTGCAACTCGGGAAGCAAAAGGCTTTTAAGAAACAGTCGCTAAATGCAACTCAAGATCCAAAACTCAACTCTCAGTGTGATTCCATTTCACTTCTCATTCTTCTATTAAAGGACCTGGAGAGTTTATTTGCAATTGCTAGCGGTGGGAGCCGACTATATGCATGTCTGTAAGAGTGACCTTCCTTCATCTCAAACCCAACATGCACTTTCAGGAGGTCTAGACTTTGAGAAACCCAATTTATGCTGGAAGCCTAATTAATATGCACTCCACAGAATGGTAAAAGTAGCCGTTGTGTTACCTTGTATCTGTATCTAATTTTCTGGGAACACCAAAATAAATGTTAGCAATGTTTTCTTTCACTTTGCTCTCTAAAGTTAGTTAATTCTGTGAAGGTAGAAGCCATGTCATAAACTTTTTTTTTTCAGTTTCTTGCTGAAACCACACCTCCACCCCCACTCTCACCCTAGTAAATAGTTATGCCTTGATCATCAGAATAAACCCGCAGGGTAAGCACAATTATCATTTTATCAATGGGGACTGGAGAAAATTAATTTTCAGGTTGCCTGACTACTACTTGGAAGCTTGATGAATGAGTTCACAAATTACTAAATGAAGAGCAAAGGGATTATCTGATTCCTGACCTCAAAGCAAACAGATTTAAAATATAACTTGTAAACCAGTCCAGGGTAATAACCCTTCATTAGGGTACTAGGAACATCCTGTTTCAACCTTCTCTTCTCAACATCACAAAATTCCTCACCATATGACATTACATCTTATTTAGGTTGTATCATGATATGGTCTCAATAGTCACTGAAATGCAAGAAAGGAAATACAAGAATCTCTTGCAAAGTGAAAAAGATGATTCCTGAATATAGTTTCAGTTATAGTCATCAAACTAAGATGCCAACAAATATTCTATAGGAATCAATATTTATTGACTAATAACTATAAGTAAAGCATTATGTGAGCATTTTATAAAACACATCCTAATGAAATAAGTTCAAAAGCATACATTCCATATATTGTCAATCTAAAAAATTTCCAGATCTAGATGTTTCAAGAGATGATCTATAAATAGAATAAGGAGATTCCACAATCAATTCATCCCTTTAGAAAAGATACAATTTAAGCTCTCAACTCTGTGTAAATTATTTTTAAATAAACATAATCACTTATGAAGACTAGAGGGACAAAAGATATGTTAATAACATCTCTAAGTCAAATGCCACCTGAGCTCTCCAGAATAATGTTTATGAACACTTAACACTCAGCAAATGTACAATCCAGAATTATTTTAATATGACTCATTAGGCTGATGGACTCCTCTTAAAGGCAAATAATCTTTATCTCAGGTTATTTGAAGTGTGCATCCAGAGCTTGAACAGACTACGGGCAGAAACCTCAGATCAGAGTCACCAAGGCCAAACACCAATTGTTTGCTTTGTTTTGTTTTATTTTGTTTTTGACACCAGACAGCAAGTAGTTCAGAGTGCCCCATGCCTTGACCAAGACCAAAATGACTTCATTTACAAGGAACTGGACTACTTTGCAAGAATTTAGACAGGGATTTCTTAATGGAAAATCCATTCTGGTCAATTAAAAATACATACTTGAAACTCACCTGTTTTCTCATCAACTTCCTCAAGTGGGGTGATACATTGACCCCAATTAGAGGGTTTGTAATTAAATAGACCCCATCTTTTACACACCTGCCATGGTTCAGATAATTAACTTAATTATCCATAGTCAAGATTGTAAAGTTTCTTTTACCTCTATTATGTATGATTTCCCTCCATTTTTTAAATAGGGAAGTAGAGACTCAAAGAAGCTAAGGAACTTGGTCCAAATCAGACAGATAGTTGCAGAGCTGAAATTCCAAACCATGTTTTGGGTTCCCAGGCCCGTGCCTAAGCTAGGATCGTGGGACGCCACCACCTGTGGTCACCCGCCGATTCTTTAGAATCAACACAGTGTGAGAACATAATTCAGGAACCCCTGAGTCTATAGCTAAAGGAAAAGTTACTCACAAGGAAAAGACAGGAATCTGAGACTAGTTCAACTTTGCAGCCTGGCTAAACTATCTGGGGTTGCTAAGTCAGAAAGAAGTAGCCTTCTTTACCGTAGAGTGAGGTTCTCTGTACAATTAAAGGAGCAAACAGAAATGACCGGGAGAAGCAGAGATATTCTTCGAGTACTTTTCAATCTGCTCCCCTATTTCTAAGCACTAGTAGCAGACAAATGACCAAAGCTCACCTGACCAGGACTGCTACCACACATATGGCCACCCAGTGCCAATACCCATGTAACCTCCACTGCCCTTGTCTCTTTGGCTTGCTTTTGCATTTTGCATATTGTCTTTTCCCATGCCTTCTTCCTTGAATGTCTCCCATTAACCAACGGGAAAGTGGGAAGGTTATTTTCATCAACATAGGATAAAAACTCACTGATCCTTGTGTCACTCACTCAGACTTTGACAGGGCTATAGAACTAAGCTACGAAACTAAGACCCACACTGACAGCTATGCTCCACATATCAGGAGGCCAGGGTCAGGAAGCCACCACCACTGCTGTTTCTGCAACTGCTTCTCAATACCCAGGAGGTCAGTGAAAGAACACTGCACTGCTGCTGCAGACAACCTTATCAAACATGAAAGGCGGATGGACTCCACTTATGCCTTCCAAATCCAAGGTTAAGAATATATAATTAGGTGTGCCCCTATGACTCAGCAGCTAAGGTGCATATGCCATGTAAAACTCAAGGACCCAAGTTTGAGACCCAAGGTAAAGTAAAAACAAAATAAACAAAACAAAAATAATATATAATTAGTGCAACTTAATTCTTATTCAGAATCCTAGCTGCAAGGGAATCTGGAACACATCAGATTAGATTTCCAACATCTCCAACAAGGAGAGTGGAATGGAGAGTGAGTGAGAAATCCACAGCACCCTTATCAAATATCACACACATACAAATATCAGCTTCAGAAATATTTGAACTCCACAGGTTCTGACTCTTGACTTTGGCCAAATATCTCCTTTCTGCCAGCTTTTCAGTGTCCAGAACTTAAGGTGATTGTTTTTCTTTTGCAGCTCCCACCATTTTGATTTTTAAAAAAAAAGTCTTACTTGTCTATTCCAATACATTTTAAAGCTAATAAATCAGTGCTTATCTTTTCTCTTTTGTAATACGTGATTTGACCTATTTTTCCATATGAATTTCAAGGTCTAGCTCATAAATTCAATTTTGACATAGGCAATGAATTTAGCCTGCAGTTTATGTAAATGACATTAGACAAGCTTTGGTTTGGTTACTCACACACATTAGCATCACTGACCTTCAGATGATAAATAGGAAAGAAATGTGACTGAGAAGTTTCTTGCTTTATTATAGGGTTGCTACAAAAAAAATCTTTAATGTCAACAGAATAATATTTCTATTCATTTTGTATCAAGAAGATTTGTGTTCGGGTTTTATTTCTGATGACCCAAAACTTTAGCTTGAGAAATATTAATAATAAAAATGAACATTTGGCTTCATTCAATTTCATCATGGACAAAGGTTTCTTTCATGAATCATTTTATGCTGCAATCCTTTATTAAAAAAATTATAATGTGGTCTGTTTTTGTATATTACCTTCTATTTAAGAAATTCTCACACCTATATAATAATGGTCACTTTTTTTTCATTTTTTACCTTCCAAAATGTTAAGTATCGTGAAGCAAATCCCAGAAACCAATTAAAAAAATTTTTTAAGAGGAAGGAAGGAAGGTAGACAGGAATGAAGACAGGCAGGTAGGTGGCAAGCAGGTGGAAGAGGGAGAAGGGAAAAAAGCATTTTATTTAGTTAGTTATTGTTCACTTTGGTTCTCCCCCCTTTCCTTCATTCCAAGCCATGAACCCTGGTCCTTGGCCTTTATATGGACTACGTTCTAGGTGTTGGCTTAACACATGAGCCACCAGGGAACCCATTATCTTTCAAAATATATAAATCCAAATAATTACCAACACCCTTAAAAAATTAACATTAACTCATCAACATAATAAAATCATGAGTCATTTCTCATTTTTTTAACTTTTCCTTATATAAAATTTTGAACATACACCAAAGAGGCCAAAACAATCCAATGACCTCCTCTGTGTGCAGGATCTGGTCTCCTCTCCATCTAGAAACATAGCTCCCCCTAAAGAGTTATTTTGAAGCAAATTCCAGACCTTGTGCAATTTCTATGAATATTTCAATTTAAGTTTCTAATACAACCACAATATCAGTAGTACATGTAACAAAATAATAATTCCTTAATGTTCAAATTTCCTGATATCATAAACATCATAAACATTTCTATGTTTTTTTAATTAGAATCTTTATTAAAAATAGGATCTGAAGAAGACACACACAACACAAATGTGGCATGTATGCACCCTAGAATACCATTCAGGTATAAAAATGATGAAATCCTGCCATTTGTAACAATATGGATGTACCTAGAGGGTATTGTACTTAGTGAGAGAAACTGAGAAAGACAGCTACCATATTATTTCACTCATATGTGGTATGTAAAGAAACTAAACAAATTAGTAGTCTAAATTCAGCAAAAGCAAACTTTTAGACTACAAGATCAAATTAGTGGTTACCAGGGAAGGAGGAAAGGGAGTGGGTAAATTGAGTAAAATGGTCAATTATATGGGGAAGGATAGATTAAGACTTTGTGGTGGTAAACCTGCACTAGTCTATACAGATGTTGATTTATACTGATGTACACCTTAAACTTACATACTATTGCACAGCAACCCAATAAAATATTTTAAGTAAAAGCTAAAGAAGATACACACATTATAATTGATGTCCTTTAAGTCTCATTGGATCTTATAGTTGTCTTTCCCACCCCCTTTTTCTTTCCCCTTGCAATACATTTGTTGAAGAAACTGTTTGCACTGTAAAAGTTCCCACCATTGGTATTTTGGTGATTGAGATCCACGGTGTAATTTAAAATAGTTCCCTATCCCCTGCATGTCCTATAAAACGGTAGTTGAATCCATAGGCTTAATAATATTCAGTTTTTTAATTTTTGTCAAGACTATGTCACATGTGTACTTTGTTCTTCTATTTTGAGGTAGATAATATCCAGTTGTCTCTAGTTTCCTGATGTTAGTATTCATTTGTGCTCAATGCTTAGATCCATCAATTCATTAGTGGTTACAAATGGCAATATTCCACTTTCAATTTTAAGTTGGAATAATTTTATGATGAGAAACTTCCCCTTCTTCTATTTAGCTATCTCATGGCACAGCTCACATTAGAAAAGAAGAATAAATACTTGTTTCTTCTCCCTTGTCTACAAGGTTTCAAATAATGAGTTAACCAACCTCGGTATCCTCTGGTAACAACTTTGTTTTTACTTTTTTAATTGTTATTATGAATTCATGAATTAAACATATCTAAATTATTTCTGCCCATTGCAATAATTAGTTTTATGTACGTTCAAACTGTCCCATTTTTGGCCAGGTTAGCTCTTGTGTTCTTCTGATATGACCCCAGTGGTCTCTGATACATCTGTGTTGTCTGATATGACAAGATTTTCTAAATGTCATGCATGGAATTGACCACTTCTCCAATTAACCCTAGTTCCTTTTATAGAAAATACTATCAGAGCTCATAATCTAATGTTAAAGGTATTCATTGCCACTGGGTTGTCCCAAAATTATTCTAAGATTATAAATCTGTTATGCAATTATTTGTTTGAACTGGTATCCGATTAAAGTCCACACATTTTGTTGCTCTATACCTTTAGTCTCTTGAATTTTAAGTTCCCCCATGCATTTTTCCCAAGTCCTATTGTCCTTTGTTTTTGTTTTTGCTTTCATCATTGTTATTGTTAAAGAAGGAGAAGGATAATAAGGCAGAGGAGGAGATTAAGAAGAAAAGGAGGAAGAGGAGGAGGAGGAGGAGGAGGAGGAAAGAAATTAGCTGATTTGTTTTCTGGTATGCCTAATGTGAGCTTTACTAATTACATCTCATGGTGTCTTTTAATAAGTTCCTGTTTCTTGTTTTCCTATAAATTGGTCATTGGAGCTAGAGGCTTAATTAATTCAAGGATTTATTGACTTTATTTGACTCCTTGCTCTCAATTCCCTCAAGTTTTACATAACAAAAGAAATAGATTTAATTTACTTATGCCTAAGCTTCAAAAAGTTTTAGAGATAAAAGTGGTGCTCAAAGCACCTCACCCTGAATTTATTTCTATGTGCTTCAGTGTAAGTTATCTACCTTTAATTACTGTAAAAACTGAAACAAGGGCCAAGAAATAAACAAGACGCGAAATGGTACAGCAACACACAAGACCCTTGCCCAGCCACATGCCACTTTCCTTCCTTTTCTCTGAACCGGTGCAGGAACTGCATAGCTTACCTAAATGACAAGCGCTACATGACTTTCCCATCTTCTCAGAGCAATAAAAGCATTCTTTTAAAGAAGAGATTTGAGCAGCCATGTCTGTGCCTTCTTTGGTTATTCTCTGACCGAACTGAATACACACTTGGTTAAGCAAAACTGAGCATAAAAAAAACCAACTTTGCTCTTTGTACAGATATGTTGCTATTAGCCTTCTAGAAAGCTGTTAGATAGTAACCTGAGGCTGGGGCTGCAGGACGGAGGAGTGGCAGGGAAAGGGAGGAAGATATGGAAACTCTTAATCAATTGCTCATTAGCATGTTCCAAGTTCATGGAGCTGCAGCACAAGCCTTAATGTGATTAGATTCTTGAATATAGAAGAGAAAAAGTATTATATCTACAAGTGATTTGCAAAAAAAGCAGAGTCCTGGACGGGTGTTAAATCTGAAGGGAACTTAGGCCATGCAACAGCCAAAACCTAGCTCAGAGTTTCATCAGAAACAGAAGTCTGCCACTTGAGTGGCATATACTTTAATGATGACCTGGATCCAACATAAAAGGAGAGAGCCCAGCCAAGTGGGCTTACAGCACTGCCGTGGGAGCCGACAACAGTCTGGCGGCGCTGGCATTGCTTGCTACACTCAATCGGCAGTGCAGACGCACAGCAAGAAAGGCAGAAGCAGCACCTGAGTTGGGCAATTTTGTGGGCTAAATTCTGAACTCCACATGCAGTCTCTGCTGTTTGCAGCCTCTGCTGTTTGCAGCCTCTGACCTGGGGCTTTGAGACCTCATTTCCTCTCAGCCTCGGCCGTGCCAAGTACCTAATGAACCCTAAAGAATCACAGTCGATCAGTGTCCAGCCTCACGTAGGTGGGTCCTGAAATAGGTGATGTAACTTCTATCTCTGAGGTGTTCCCCAAACACCTAGATAGCCTTTTGGTCCTCCCAGCTCCAGTTTTTCAGCAACACAGCCCGTAGATCTGGGCCTCTGCCTCAGTTTCACTTGTTTCCCACTGGAACATGTTTCCCTGAGCCTCATGCAACTAGACTCTGACACTGTGCTGTGGATGCTGAATCTGAGCCCCGCATCCACAGCCCAGTGACAGTTTTCTGGATGCCACCTTCAACCCAGTCCCTCCCCCAGTGGACAGAGCATTGGACCACACATCTCCGCTTCAAGCTCCAGTTCGACAAATTTCATTACCTTTAGTCATGAAACGTGTGAGTTCTGATTTCCTCATCTGAAGACGAAGGGCATGATTACCTCCCCGCTCCACACTTGAGGGTTGCTAAAGAAAAGCCAAGCATAATGAACTAGATCATGCTTCCTCCCTCCTGTCCAGCTTTCTGAGCTCCAGACAGTTCTCTCAGAATGGTCTGTGAGAAACTCAGTAGTTTTATTTCCACAGATTTAGACTTAAAGGAATTCTGGACATGGTGACACTCAGAACAATGGTATGGCTACAGCCCACATGTCCACCGGGAACTTTGTGAATAACTCAGGTGGCCAGCAATGTGGTCTAGAACTCTCTGGAGAGGGTCAAACGACAGAAACAGCAAAAGCCTGACTGGATCACCAGGCATTCTCAAAAGAAAAAAAATTAGCATGGGTGACAGATTCATCAACTCTCAGAAACAACAGCTCACACAAGAAGCAATTTCATTTGTACACAGAGTGAAAAGCCTCATAGACTCAATCCAAGTCTCATTTGGCTCAAGTCACTCCCACTTGAACCACTGTCACCAGAGTCACCTTTGAAAATGATAAACAGATGTAAACATAATTAACTTTAAGTAAATGTGACTAAACAGTAATGTGACCTGTCTCACAATGCACTTGACGAAACCAAATGGACATGGTTCAGACATTCAGAGGAAGTTGTTCTGAAAAAAAAAATCCAAAAAACTGAAACTAAAAAGCATACTGTTCAACATGGAATTTAACGTCCAACAGAGAGCAAGCAAATCAAGAACCGAGCATCCCAAAAACTAATAGCTAGCCCTCACTAGGAAATCCTTTCAAAGTGGACTTGTCTGTCACAGGGAAGTCAGGTCCTTGAACTCCACTGTTCAGAGGAAGGATGCCCAGCTGATGGAGAAAACAAACAAATGCTGTGTACGTCAGGCACTGTGCTAGGACTTGCATTTACAGTCTCAGTTGATTCTCGCGGGATGACATTTGCCAGCTGTAGAAATCAGCTCAGAGAGAATTAGTGACGCATACAAAGGTGCATTCCCAGGAAGTGTGAGCATTGTGGATCTTTCTGATTTAAGGTCATGTTCTTCTCTACGAAAAGTAGGTTTGAAACAAGCCACTTCCTTCTGAGGCAGTTGACAAACGTCTTCACACATGTCATTGCTACAGTCGAGGCTGGAGAACTGCAGAGGACGGGAAGAGAGGTGAGATGTCAGAGTGGACTGACTTCTCCTTTCATCTGTGAGTCATGGTTACCATATCGTGTTTATAAAACCACAACCAGAATGGAGCTCTATGTGTAATTTTCATAATTTAATAAGTGAAAAATGATACCTCTACTTCACTCAGTGAACTCTGCTCCTGAGATTTCTGTTACCTAAGAATATCAACATGCAAAATATAAACAAGATATTTAAGCATGGGGGTGCAGAGTATATAAACTAGTACGAACCATCTGGCAAAAACATTGAAACTTAAAATATGGAAATCCTTTGACCTAATTTTATCTATAAATTTAACTACAGTAATATAATATAGTACTGAAAGATAGATGATACAGAAATAGGTAGGTATATGGACAGACAGATACAAGGACATTCGTTTCAGGATTTTTTATAAATGTTAAACTTTGGGAATTGGTTAAATAAATTATAGTACACACATAAATTGAAGTATTCTTCAGTCACTAAAAAATACAAATGTGCGTTGACATGAAAAAGATGCCGAAGATATGTCACTGAGAGAAAAAAAGCATATTGTAAGACAGCATGCATAAATTATCCCATTTTTCAAAGTAATAAAACATATGGTTGTATATGTGTAAGAAAATGATGTGAAATGATATTTACAGTAGCTTTTTCTGGAGGACTGCAACTAGGAAGTTTCCTACTTTCTATTTTTTATATTTCTACACTTTTAGAAATTCTTATTTATATGAAGATGCATTATTTTTACCATAAAAAGTTAATAAAGAGTTTGGCTCTATTTTTACTTTGGGGCTTGATGTTTAGGATATGAGACCCTAACCAATACTTCAATCTGGGACTAAAAAGGAAAACAAAGTTAACTGAAATCTCCAAAATGTGATTCTCAAGTGAGCCATTCTTGAGAAATCACTATTTACATGAGTATGTATTTGCTGGTAATTTTCAAGCACACAACTACAGAATCTTGATGTGAAGTTTCTAGGGGAAATGACTGAATGATTATATACACATGACTTCTCTCTCTACAATTTGTTTTAATACACAAAATATACTGTTTATGATTGGGTGTATAAGTTTTTCAATTAAATCATCAATGTCATTTCAAGGTGAAATTCTCAATTGTATGTTTGAGGGTCTTCAACCTTAATGCAAAGATACATTAGTTCATATGTACAGAGCTGTGTTTCCCAGCCAGCGTTGCTACTGGAAGTATCTGAAGATTACATGTAAGACACCTGCTGCATCACAGCACAATGCCTTACAGCGATGCTGAGTGATGAGGTCTGGGGAGCCTGCAGCCTGGGTGGCTGGCTGCCCACCTGCTTGCCCAAAGACCTCACACAGTGGCCAGACTACCAGAGGATCCAAGGCTGATTCTGACTTCAACAGCACACTGAGAGGAGCCATGTCCGCTGTGTGAACTTACTCTCCTGCAGAGACTGATTCAAATGACTAGATTACTAGAGAATTCAATTGCAAAGTGAATGATCTGTCAATTAAATCAACTAATACGTATGATAGCACAGAAGGGCCTTCTCCATTTTTGAATAAACTAATGGCAAGTTAAGTCTTATCAGTGGTGATACTGTAGGCATGATTTCACTGCAGGAAGTTTTGTAATCTGAACAGATAATGACATCTGGTCAAAATAGCTCTATGTATCTGTCTCTAGACTAGAGTACAGTTACATCTTCCAAAAAGGCCCAGATGCTGTTCCTCTATTCAGCCAAGACACTCTCCCTCAAGGACAAGACCAACTTCTGGCTTTTCATCTCCCTTTTTATAGCCCCCTTCTAAAACACAGATCAGAGTTCTTGCTTGTTAATAATCATATTCTATTTCTGTGTCTATGAACTCATTCTCTGTAACACTTAGAATATGTCATGTGATGTCTGCAAATGCTACAGATAGATCATTTGTGACTTTCCTCTTTCAGATGACTAATCACATCCATTGTATGCAGATTTCACTAGTGCTATTTTGAAAGGGTTTAGTCAGAATAGGATACACTATGCTGAAGTAACAAGTGAAGCAAAACCTCAACAGCTTAGCACGAAAACAATTCATTTCTTATTCTTGCAAAATCTAATGAGATAGCAGGACCCTCCTCCATCTAGTAAGCCTGGATCCAGGCTCCATCCATCTTACATCTACCTATTCATACATGGCTACATGGAGAAACACTACAGCAGAAGGAGATGAAGACAGAGGCAAGCACTGGCTCCTGAGAGTCTCAGCCAAAAGAGCATTTGATTTTCCCTTCACATTTCATTGAATATTTCATTGACATAACCAATCTAATGCAAAAGAGATTTTGAAATATGGTGGGTCACTGGATTATCTGGAGAGTGCTAGCTAAATCTGTCACAGGAATCTACAGTGTTTCCAGGTTTTTAAAAGCAGTTTACTGTTCACTCCCTTATACCAGCAATAGCTGTAACCAGTGGGCATCTGATCCTTCGAAACAGGTCTGTCAGTCCCTTTCTAACTTTCTCATCCACATGATTCAGATCATTTACTGAGGGTCTAAAAATATGGCTTAGACTGAGATACAGAGGAAGACCCAGCCTCATCCCTGAAAAGTGAATAACCTAGCAAAGGAGAGATATGTGACTACATTGTCAAACAGATACTATGTAATATATTATATATAATATAACATAAATGTCTTATATATTTAAATACACAGAACTGTAACTAGAGAAAAATTAAATGGGGATTATATTAAATGTACAAATCAAGTATTAATAGAGCAAAAATCCTATTGTGAAGATATGGGGTGTGAATCTAAAGACGACAGAATTTTAACTACCGAAGAGTCTTGAAAGGCAGGCAAGAGTGGAAGAGCATAAACTGAGGCAGGGTGTGAGGTTCATGACATCATGAGGTAGTGGGGTGGGAGGGAGACTACACTGGTCTGGAATGTATGTTTAACACAGGGGAGCAGAAGGCTGGAAAGGAAAATTGAGGCCTCGAATGCCAGCTGGATGGCTTGGCCTTCAACCTTAAGGGAATGGGACACACTGCTGGTCTGGGGGCTTCAGCGGAGAAGAGCCGAACCTCATTGAGAGAGTAAACTCCAGGATCAGAATGGGGGCCAGCCAAGAAGCCACTGGAGCAGCTCCAAAGAAGGTTCTTATCGGCAAAGGCCCATTCCCTGCCAGGAGGCTCCTGGCTTTGAACTTGGCCACAGAACCTCCCCAAAGGGACACATCTAAACATGATCATTACTGATTCAAACAACTTGCTCCTTCTCTAGCCTGTGGTCAACACATCAGCAAATGTAGTTAGAACTGCTTTCAAAACAAATCCCATATCTAACCAGGGCTCCAAGTATCTTCACTGGCATCTCAACCCAAGCTGCCATCTTCCCCACCTCCCCCACTCCTCATCCTTTAAGAACCTAAGTCAGAGCACACCCCTCAGAGGCCCGCCAGCCCCCTCAGGATGAAATCCGAAGTCCACCAACATCCTTGTCCTCGCTGGGCCAACATCCTTCACCTCACTGGCCGCCCTGTGGCTCCTTCCCCACTCCAAGCCTCTCCCACCTCCAGGCTTTGGAGTCGACCGGTCAGGGAGTCCTTCCCAGCGTCTCCTGTGGAGAGGGCTGCATTCCTTCATGAAGAAATTCATAAAAGGCAATTCTGTAACATCACATAGATAACAAAATGAGGTTAAAAGTGGGCTACTCCATTCCACCTTGTAGGTCAGGTCTTCAGCAGCGACTCATATGAGATTCTCAATCCCAGCACCTCCACTCAGTTCCATTATTGCTCAGGTTGAGGCTCTTGGCCCCTGGTAAGACGCGGTCATTTATCCAGAGCCATAGGAGGCCAAAACAAATGCCTGAAACTCCACAGAGCCACATCCACGCAAGTGCCACCTTTGCATCTGTTTCGGGGGGTGGAGAGGGAGGAGATGGGGGCAAGAGCCCTGGTACTCGAGCCAGAAAACCCTCTTTCTGGGCCTGAGTCTGTGCCCCACCTCTCAGATCTGGAAAAGTGTCCTCTAGGGAAAAGGGCTGGGCGGGAGCGCCTGTCCCCGGCTCTTCCAACACAAGGACAACGTGATGGCCAGGCATGCCGGTACCCTGAACGCAGTGTGAGGATCTGCGGGCCCCTGGAGGAGGGTGGGAGACAGAGTCCCCCGGGTGCCAAGCTCCTTCGGGGGCAGGGCAGTGCCGTGGGCAAACGGAATGGGGTCGAAAGGTTCGTGCACTATCATCCTGGGAGCCAAGGAATGGTTCGCATGCTCAGAAAGACTTGAAGGTTTACATCTGTGACGCCTCATGTTGTTTTGACAGAATTCTTTTTTTAAGCTTAAAACGAGGAGCAGAAGGAAGTCGTTAAACCAATCAATAAGGAACGGTGCCTCTGCAGACCCCAGTTTATAATAAGCCTCTGCGTTCCCAAGTCTGTGAGGCTGCACATCACTAAGCAGCCTACGGACCCCTCTGAGTGCCCAGGTCCCCTTTGCCTGTGTCAGCTGCGTCTCCACCCGTCCCTTAAGGCTGGATGTGAGTGATTCAACAAAGACAAGAAGGGGAAAGAGTGAATGTGGAGGGGTAGAGGGAGAAAATCCGCTTCCTTGCTAGGAAAAAAAAATCTTTTTACTTTTTTCCCTTCAAAACATGATTCATTTTTTTTCTACCTGAAAGGGAGGCATGTCAGGAGCTCCCAAAGAATAAATTCAGTAGATCAGAGATCCGCTCAGGAGTGGCCTGAAAGGAGAAAGCTGTGCGTCTCACCCCCAAGTGGGCCCACCTGTGCTCTGCCTCAGAAACTCAAGATTCAGAGGTTGGGTACCTGGTGAATAGGGCTGGGGGCCGGCAGGAGGCAAGATCTGTATTTGACATGACTCCAGATGGCTGTGACAGACACACTGTAAGTTGCAAAGCACTCCAACAGAGATGATGGTCAGGAGTGATACCTGCCACAGAAGATTCTGCCCACTGATCAATATTCCTTCTGGAAAAGTCACTTTTCACCACACGCAGCTCCAAGGTATGGAGACTCTCACAAGCCTCCAGAATACTGGCCTAAAATACTAGCCATCGTCTTTATCAGCAGCAGCTGTGAATTTGAATATTGGACTGAATTTCAATAACCCACTCCTTCTCGCTCTCAGCCTCTCCTGACTGCCATTCATTCACCTGTCAAGTGTGTATAGAACACCAGCAAGTGCCAGGCCCCCTGCTAGGCCCTGGGGGGGACAGCAGAGAGCAGGGTGCGCGCAATACCTTCTTTCACGGTATATGCAGGCTTGTTGGGGAGACAGGTGGTCACCCCACATATCTACGGCCCATGGTTAACAAGTTAGGGCACACACAGAATTGTGTAAAATTATGTGACAGGACCTGCTTCCACTTGGGACCAAGAAATCCATTCTGGGGAAGGAGTGCTTAAGCTGAGATCTGAAAAACATTAAGGCGCTCTCTGGTGGCCTAGAGGCTAAGTCTGCTGCAGCATAGTCCACATGTATCCCTAGGACTGGGGTTCAAGTCCTGGGGCCAGAGGAAACAACTAAGATAAACAACTACATAAAGTAAAAATGCTTCTTCCTCCTCTCTTTTCCTGACTGTCTGTCTCTGCTTGCCTTTATTGCTGCCTGCACCTTTCCTTAATAAAAAATAAAAATAACTTAAAGTCATTAAAAGTAGGCTAAGCAAAAACCTAAGAGAAGCAGCACATGTAACAAAATTTTAACTATAAAATGATCCAAAAATTTTGTCCCTAAGGGGAGACATGCATCCACAGCTTTACTGTAATCCCCCAGAGACATGGCCCTCTGCATAAGGATGGAAAACCAAGACCCTCACATTCTAGCCATGTTGGGACCAAAAGACTGGGTTTGCTTTCCAAGTTTTTGTATTCCTTCATTATTCACTTAGCAATTTCTTAAGTGATCTTTTTTTTCTCAGCTATGCTGTGTACAAAGTTTAATCAATCACATTGGCTTGTTCCAGAAACTCACTACCGATTAGGAGCGACTCACTGTCAGGTCACTCTAAACTAGAATGTAAAATTGAAAGAACTAAATGACATCATATGCAAGCATGTAAATAGTTTAGAAGAAGGCCTGACACATAAGAAATGGCTCCTATATATTAGCCTTGACTATTAGAAGGTAGTGTGCAGAACATAATCAGGTAGAATAAAATATTCTAGGAGTACCTAACTGGATGGTTAGAAAAGGTTTCCTGATATGGGAATAACACCTGAGCTGGGTTCAACCCCTGAGTAGGAGCTGTCAATCTATATCATCTCAATTAGATATGACATAATATTTAATAATACTATTAACAAAAAAAATATTATTATTATTACATAATAATGTGTGTGTGTTTTTCATGCATCAGTCAGTCAGTATGGAGTGCTGTCCTCATTTTACCAACAAGGAAACTAAGATCCCCAGAGACAAAAGAGTTAAGGGTCCTCCAACACAACACATGGAAGAATCAATATGTGAAACCAGAGGCCATTTTTCTAATAGCTATGTTTTTAATCTCAAAAATAGATAAATAAACTTTAATAGAGAACAAAGAAACTATAAATATCTATGTGCCCCAAACCTGAAATGTATATAATTTTTTTCATATTTGCTTCAATTACTTTGTGGAAAGGCACTGAAATACTATTGAAATGTCCTCTCTGTACCTCTCTCCAATTCCATTCCTCTCCTTCCCCAAAGATAGCTTTTATGGTTGGATCTGCTGTGTACTCTCCTCATCCTCTTACTCTTACTTGCACCTGTACTGATATCCAGAAACAGGAAGACATCTCCAACAGTCAATAGTCCCTGTGTGATGTGTTTTAAATATCCAAATAAATTGTCTCATTCTCTATGCATCCTTCTGAGACTTGCTTTTTTTCAGGCAACGTTATACTTTGCAAACCCAACTATGATCGTTATATTATTTGTCCACTGCCTTCTGTAAGGTGCTCCTTCTCGTCCCATCATCAATGAGCCTGTGATGATGGACACTGAGCTGCTTCTCCTTCTTACTATCAGAAAAAACTGCCATCCTGCACATCTGCGCAAGGCAAGACTTTCAGAAATTGAACCCTTGACCTTAACACCTTGTGAATTCTCTAGTGAGACAGTGAGACAAAAGATGGCAATCAAGTTTGACCAACAAGGTTAGCCCTAGAGTAAACACTACCCAAAGGCCTTGTTAGCTGCAATGATGCCTTGAAAATTGAAAGAGGAAATTTATTTATACATTTATTAGAAATTGCCACATGAGCTATAACCTGCTTATTCTTTTCAAAATTTTCCCCCGAGAGCTTAGAGCAATAGTTCCCTTGACTGTATGTGAGCATCACCCAGAAATGTTTCTCAACAGAGATTCATGATTTAATCAGTGTGGGGTGTGGCCTCTGTGGCACAGTCAGGTTCTTCACAGCTGACTAGAAAAACACACCCCAAGTTCACACCTACCTTGGAAAGAGCAAGCCCACTCCTCGCCCCTCTTCTTGGGTCTTTTCCCCAGTTATCACCCCACACACACCATGTTCCATAGAAACTCCTGGTTTGACTTCCCTGGGCACACCAATCTCCCTCTGCCCTGACAGAAATGTCTTACTGATTCTGAAAGACCACAGCAAAGCTCCCTGGCTCCCGTTCAACTGGGCTACTGGGAGCTAAGGAGGAAATGCTACTCAAGAAAAATGGGGAAAAAGGAGTCGAGTTGACTTCTGCTACACTATCCTTCCATGCAACAACAGATTTCACCAGTATTGACACTGATGTCCACTAGCGACCAGGGCATCTGCCTCATAAAGAGCATATGATACTCTTGTCTATAAAGACCATTCACCTGTGTGAACATTTTGAATATGCTGATGCTGATAGTGAACCCAGGTGAGTCTCTGTCCATTTCACAAAGGAATAAACAAGATTCCAGAGATTAGGTGACTAAATCAGCGGTCCCAGACTGAAATTTTACATATCAACGAGAGGGAAAAATAGGTAATCGTGAGATAGATGCATTTATTTTATCCATTGACATTTTAAAATACCACCCACTATCACCATTCTTTAAAAACAAAAGAAAACCTTTAACGACAAAAAGAAAATAAAGACTTATCGCAGAATAAAGTCCTTAAAATTGAGTAAATTTAGCCTTTGACAATACTAAATACTAAATCTGTTGTTCTTATTTTTCTGCATTGTAATGCAGATGGTGAACACTTTGTCACAGACCAGCAGTTGTCCAAGGACCTGCATCTGGGAACCATTGAGTTAGAGCACAGAATTTTAGAATTGCAAAGTATCTTCTAAAAGAGCCACGTTCAACTGTCCCCACAATGCTTGAGGTCCTTGTGTAATATACTTGACTCTGTGTCCAGCTACTTGTCAGAACAACATTTTGATGAGACCACTTTGACACATGGACATCTTGACATGTAAAACCTAAAATTCTAATTGAGGCTTTTTGGTAATAGCAGAAAATACCAACTGCTCTGAAATACAAAGAAGTGAATCCCCTCAGTATTTTCAGGTATGACTCCAGCCTGTCACTGGTCTTCGGTGTCATCACATCCCCATATCCAGGCTAACCAAAACGGACAGGTGGTGGTGGGATGAGAAGCATGGATGTGTCATGAATGAACCTGGACTAGTGACGAGTTACACGTGGAAGTGGGAAGATGCTATGAGAGAGGGAGGGGAAATGGGCCAAAGGCACCTATTCCACGTTTAGTTCAAAAATAGAAAAAAGTTTAATAATAGGAATTAAAACATTTTTATGTTCTGTCGTTGCCAACAAGGCTTGACTCTATGCTATAAAGGCAAGTCAAAATGTATACAGTGTCAATCTCCATGGTAGAATTATAGAATTTAGCATGATTATCCCCAGTAACAACAATCTGAAGTATCTTTAGACATGTGCAACTATTAGGAAGATCTTCCTGGTAGGCAACTAAGACGTATTTTTCCATGGTTTCTGCCAGGCATCTTACAGTTCATCTCTAGGGTCTCACCAAGTCTCTAATTCTTCCCATGACAACTCTTCAGTGGGCCACAACTTACCCTCAAATCACTTGCTTGGGCCGAGAGCCTCAGTTCCTGATGTGATCTGGTTTCACATCCCCTCCCAGCCCTGGACACCATCCTCTGAATATCTTTGGACTTGTCTCTAGTGCTCTTCAAGTATGTCATGCGGAGCCAAATTCAGTTCTCCAACTTGGCCCACCCAGTAGATCTATTACCCCCTGCATTCCAGATGACATCTTCAGCTCACACGTCCTAACAGTGTACCACTGATGTTGCACCTATGTTGTCAATGCCTGGGCCCCAACATGGTTCTTTCAGCTTGTAGATCAGGGCATTTTCCCCTGAACCACAGCCTTGAGACTCCCATGGCACGCTCCTCGTGGGAAAAGGAGATGTGAGCAACTCCATGATCATATGCTACTCCAGAATGAGACCAGAAGTTCAACTACACTGACATTCTCCTTCCCTTTGCCCCAGTGAGTATTAGTTAGACATTTTCTAAGTATAAGCAGAATGGGCTCCAGCTGCTTGGAACACATTTGAATCACTCCTGCTTCTAACCATATTCCCCATGGCACAGTAATTGCTTAGAGGAATACATATTTAAAAAAAAAAAAAAGAGAGCAGTTCTCCAGGAAATGCACTTGTCCTAGACCACCCCCACGCCCTATGTCTCCCTTGCAGGTTGCCTGCCTGGGGACAGCACACAGGTGTCTCAGCCCCTCCCAGAGTCACAAACAGCCCTGGGAACAGTAGGGAGATTTGACATCATGACAGTCAATGCTTGACTAAGCAGCAAAAATTAGAGAAACTTCTAAGGGGAATGGAATCAGTAGGAGACACATCATCCACTACTTTTGATTGACTTTCCCACAGCATGAAAATTTCTCTTCTGCTATGAAAGAAAATTTTCCCGACTCTGGCCCCACTTCCCTCACTGTGTTTCCCTTTTAAATATTTCATATGGTAGATGACACAGTCATTAAGACATTAACATTATGAAATGCTTATGGATAGGCATTAAACAATGGATCCTTGTAGCCAAACTTCTCCTGGAGAATAAATCCTGATTAGGCTGGCTGTTGACTGCCGATCCTTAAATATAAACATGCATATACATCACACATGTGTGTGTGTACACAACTGTAAAAACAATCACAGGGTAGATTCTCTTGAAATAGGTCTATGGAGTGAGAAGCTCCCCATCAGCAGTAGCAATTGCAAGATGGCAGTGATTCACCAGGTACCTCATTTAGGCAAAATAACTCTTATGAGACTCCCAGAAGGATACACTTCCTTCACTATCACAGTGAATCTTAACATCTCAACCATTCATCTCTCCACACCATCCCCACCCCCTATTAAAACTTGGTTCTGCCAGAAGCCAGCTTCCCATATTCTCATCATTACTGTTAATATTAATAAAGATGGTGGAGCTAATGAGAAGAAAATGTGTTTCAGCACAGGAGAGACCATCCCCCCTCCACACACACACTGCAGGACAGGACTTTCTCATTCAAACTTCATTAGCATTAATGTGACTTCTGCCAGCAAAAAAATTGCACATGGAGACAAGACTCTGCTTAGACACATATTGTTTTCCTCTCATTATATGGACATTTTCAAGAATATTCAAAATGCAACACAAATTAGCCGTGTTGTGAGTCTACAGAACACACTGTTCACTGTGAAAAATGTCCACTTGGCTGCAGATAATAATTCTTGGTATGGCAGGTTCCTTTCCTGCATGGCAGAAGTTTGAGTTTAGACAATCCTTAAAGGTTTCCGCTCTGTTACACAAGCTTGGAAAGGACCTTGCCCACAAGCCCTTGAACTGAAGGAAACCAGATGGCCAGAGCCACTCACTGTTAGTCAGCCTTTGTAGACAGAAGGAGCTTCAAAATGCAACACAAATAAGACAAATAGGTTAAGGACAGGAAGTCTGATCCAGGCCTGTCTTAGAAGAGCTGCAGGTACCAGGCTCTCCAAACACACAGGCCAGAAATACCTGCCAGACAGCCCAGGCCAGGGCTTTACAGAGACACACAAGCCTTCTGAGATGAGGGCACACTGCACATTATAGATTCTTGAAGTCCACTGACATGGCCCATTTATGGCATGTTGTGTGTTGCATGCTGTCCTCAGAAAAAGTAGAACCAGTCAGGGGCCACTCAGAAGGTATGGAAGAGTATGCAATATCAGGTTATAAGCAGTGAATCTTTCTCCTTGGTGAACTGCTATGCTTCAATGGGTGTGTGTATGAGTGTGTGAGACAGAGATGGGTAAAGAAAAAGAGACATGACATCAACACAGCTAAGCACGACAAAGGTCATCTGAAGTGATCACATCCCAAACCATTACACTTGCATTTGTCATTCACACCACTCCCTGAAATTCCAGACTGGCCCAGTGTTGTTACATAAGTGTGCATGTTATAAGTGTGAGTGCACACATACTCACAGAGGATTTGCCTAAGAAAAAGACTCACTGTAACTTCTCTTGGTCTTTGGGAGGAGAGGAAAACTGAGAATAGAGCGTGAGGGTAAGTGTGAAGATTCCTGGTCACTTTGGCCCATTCTCTTCCATTAGAGGCTAATCTTGTACACGCTCAGCAAGCTCGCCTTCCTTTCCATGACCGACAAGATCACCGGCGCAGCCTGGCAGCAAGTGTCCACTCCCACAGGGCTTTGGGTATAAATACAATGTCTCATGATCAGAAACACCATGCCACCTGCTTCTCTTAATCCTGATCCTTGAATGGCTAAGTCAACTTTGCCCCTACAATCCTGGAACTCAAGAAAGCTAGAGAAAAAAGGAACAGTTGACCAGAGCCTCTTTGCTAAGTAAATGGTTCACTTATATACAAAAGGAATAAGACAGAATCTTATCAACAGCATTCTACCAAGCTGTATAATTTTACCATTAATCCAGATAACTGGAGTTCCAAGAAAATTCCAGATTGCTATCCCAAGTAACACAAAAACACATTCACATTGTCCCAACAGAGAGTTGTCTTCGAATAAAATTATTCTCATTTTACTTTAATATCATTCAAATAAGAATTTAAGGGGTGTGCCCTTGTGGCTTAGGCAGCTGAGACACTGGTGTGCAGACCATGTAAAACCCAAGGATCTGGGCTTTTGATTTGGGGTGGGGTGAAAAAACAAAATAAATTTGAAAATAAAGATATTTCTTCCTTCCCTCCCTTCTTAAAATGCTTTTTTCCTCCTCTCCCTTCCTTCCTTCCCTAAAAAAAAATCTTTAAAAAAAAATAAAAGGAATTTAAATTTCCATCCTTCTTTACTCACAGACTGGATGAATTCTATTTCAACATCTATTTTTCACCAAGTGAAAGGGATATGAAGCCAAAGTAAGGCAAGTTCCGACTGTGTCCACTTGCACTGGCAAAACAAAGTCAGCATCTGTGCAATGCTGTCTGAACACTCAGTCCTGAAACCATGAAGATATCTCCCTATGAGCTGAGCTCAGTATCAAGACAGGACCCACAAGCAGAAAATTATTTAAATATTCAGCAAGAGATTCCAATCAATTCCCAAACTTTCCACTAACGAGTATTTGTCATGACTTTGAGCAATTTAGCCAGTCTCTAGAAGTCAATACAGAGTCTCCTCCACGGAGAGTCTGAAATGTGAAAATGTCAGTGTTCAGATCTGACTTCTTCTCAACAGAAAAAGTGGATTCCCCACTACTTATTCCGCCTTTCCCCAGCAGGGCCACCTAATTGAGTCCTCTAGAGGCATCACAATCCAACTCCCCAAAGAAGAAAACACCAAGGACTTGAAAAAAAGCAAGAGTTTGTCACCTGCAGGAACCACTCACCCTTGAGTGTCAGTAAAGGAAGAAGTTTAAAATGGCTCCTGCAGAAGCATTCCCTGGAGAGAGCAAGGCTGTGTCTGCAGCTAGGAATTTTACTAGCTTTAGTCTAGGTCAGTAATACCCAGATCACAATTCTCCAGCTGCAAATAGATATTTTATACATAAACTGTGACTGCTGAAGCCCTCCCTTTCTCTTCTAAAAAAGTATATTTCACCTCTTTCCCAGGACAGTGATGCTTTCATTCAATGGGAATTTCAAATGTGCTTCCTGGCACTTTTAACTCAGAGAAACACAGATGTGAGGTAGGACTCAGCTTCTCTGACATCTCTCAGGAATGACTTTCACTCTCATATTCTCTGGGCCTTTTAGCAAAGTGGAACATTTAGCAGGACATTGAACCATCCAGTCACAATGTGGGAGGAACATGGATGAAATTTCCTAATCCTTTCCTATCTGGTCCACACCAGCTTCCCTAGAGAATGAGACTGTTATGAGAGAACATTCTCTAGTGGTGGATGGTAACTGGACACTTGGTGATGGGATTTGTGGCATATACAATTTTTGAGGTATGAAACTGTACACCTGAACATAGAGTGTTGTAACCAATATTACTTCAATGTAATTAAATAACAACAAACAAAGAATATTCTCACACAAGCTCAAAATAATTATAGACCAAGTAGCTAGGACCGGTTGCTTGTCTGCATTGACACACTCCCAAAAGAGATTCAGAAAAGTTAAGTAACTTGTCAGAGGTCACCCAGCAATTAAGTCACCCGAGTCATGACTCAAATCAGTTCTATTGTGCTCCTAACCCCATGATCTTTCCATTGCATAGCACTGCTGGACATTTTCCTTAAGGCCACACCCAAGGTCTATTTCTCATGGACCATACATAGCATTTAAGGTATTGTTCACTACTATACCAATCAGAAATTTATTTTTTGCACATGAAGTCTGAAGTGAATATTTTAATAGCACACAGCTATCCTCCAAATAACAATTCAAAGAGCCTGTGTCCTTCCACCTTGTGGCTTTGCCACTTCAACCTCTAGCTTTCACCGTGGTCATGCTCACCTTCACCAAGCAGGTGGTAGGGAAGAACATGAAGTAGCCTTTGTGGGCAGAGTCTGGAGATGGCATACATTACTTCTGCCCACATCTTTTTATCTAGAACGCAGTCGCCTGGCCTCCTTTGAGAAATGTAGTCTAATTGTCTACCAAAGAAAAAAGAGGAAATTGGTTTGGTGAACAGTTAACCAAGTTTTTCACACAGAAGCTAAAGAATTTAATATTTGAAAACTAAAGAACATGCACCTGAACAAAAGCTTGTGATATAATTATTTGTATTTTTAAAGACAATATGTATCAATAACAATTATGCACATCAACCAAAATTAAGATTTGAAAAAAATGTTTAAGCCAGGCCTGATGATCAGTAATCACTTTAAATATTCACAGAGAAAGACAAGTTAATTCACAGACTTTTTGTCAGTGGATATGTTTCATAATATTTAACAGTATACCAGTCTCTGAAAACAACTAAAGATAGAATCAATAATATGAAAAGGTCAGATTCTCCTCTATATTATACCATCTGTTAAGAACTAGGTTGGGTCCTAAAAAGTACTTTTCCACTCAGAGTCACTGTGTTGTTTAACAGGAGTCTTATATATCAGACATCCCTGAACCCACGAAGTCAAGAACCCAGCAGCCTAGGTAGATTCTAATTATTTAATGCTAGTGGCAGCAAAGTACACAAATTTCCTAGTAAGCTCCCAGTTACCCTTAGAGCATAACTCTCTGGGATTCTGTTATGTCTGCCTATCTAATTTTCATCAGGGACTAGTTCTCCTTCCAGACTCTTTTCAGTAGCAAGAGAAGGAAGAAGGTACAGTAAAGACAGTGACAATGTCTGAAGCACTTTTCTCCAGGCAGGCGCTGGATGACCATCCAGAAGCTGAAATCACATTCCTTCCAGGCTTGTTCATCAATCCTGTTCCAAATGAACAGGTATAGATGGCAGTATTTGAAAATGAAATTCTGAGGACCCTAAAGAATGGACTAAATGTCTATGTTCACAAATAAACTTTGGGCACATAAAAGTGAGTTGCCTGAAATAAGAAAACATTGACTTTATTTTTCTGCTCTGTTAGGTGTGGTTCAGGTTAATGTCTCTTTTACTGTTAGCAGGTCTTTCTGTCTCCGCCCCTAGTTTAGCTTTCTTTTAGCCTTTTGCAGAAAATCAAGAGGGTAGAACCAGAGCTTAGCATAGAGTCCAGCATATGCAAAGAGCTCATTTCAATTCCATGAATGTATATTAAACCCAGTTATATGCAGGCCACAAGATACAGTAGTTGGGTTACAATAGGGTCCCACCTTCAAAGAGGTCCCACTCTTTCTGAGAAAACAAAGGTATATGTATCCTTGTATCTCTTAGAAACTCAGAAACTATTTGTTTTCATAACAATGAATAATCAGACCCTGTAGTCACATTATATGCCAAGGAAAAATCCCAACCTTTCCTAAAAATGAAGAGCATGTCAATTTTTCTCACCCTGTAGTCACATTATATGCCAAGGAAAAATCCCAACCTTTCCTAAAAATGAAGAGCATGTCAATTTTTCTCACTTGTTTATCTGTTTTCATCAATACAGTAGGTAGATTAGGCAGTTTTTGCTGCTAAGGAAGAGTCTCCAAATAAATCAGTAAGCATCTTGAATAAAATACCACACGTGGGTGAAATCTCATGCTTCAAATGGACGTCACTGTGCTAAGGCAGTATTGGCTCTACTAAGGTCAAAGAGCTCTAGAGGACTTCAGAATATTAGCAGAATTTCTCCATGAGAAAATGTGGCAAAATGATCATCAAAAGTACAAAAAAAAAAAAAAAATGAAGAGTTTGAAAATATTCTTAGCATTAGCTTTTTCCTCATTCAACTTTTTAAAGAATAAGCACACATAAGCATAAGTGAGTTATAATACTTCAAGTCTATGAAAACTATGGTATTGTTTTTAGGTTACTATTAAAGAGTCAATAAAAATAATACTGTTGAATCAAAATTTAGCTCACATTTCACCAAACATTCTGATATCTTTTTCAGTAAAGATAAATCAAACTACAATGCATAGCACCATTTCTCTTCTAATATACCTTGGTATAAAATTTAACTGGGAAAATGATGACAAGGCAGACAGAAACCCCAGGATGCACTCATTAGTGGTTGAGTCCAGAATAAAAAGACAAACACATTTGGTAACTACCCTGGACACATTGCTTAGTTCACTGACCATTGTTTTGGACAGCCACGAGATCTCTCTGACACCAAATATATTATACCCAACAAGTCCCCTTGACCATGAGGCCAGTGCCTCTGCAGAGCAAGAAACTGCTTCAGCCACAGCCCCTTTGAAGTACAGGAGATTTCACCCTGCATGGTGGTCAATTGCTTTCAATAAATTTCTGATCTATTTGGAGATTCTTCCTTGAGGTCATGCCTGTGTGTGTGTGTGTGTGTGTGTGTGTGTGTGTGTGTGAAACAAGGTTATGGGTGTGACAGTTCTTTAACATTTGGGTGTTCCTCCCTGATTGCACAAATTAATTCTTGAAATGACTTCAGAAACTTTGTTTTTGTTTTTGTTTTTCCTTCGAGTCTTCATTTTCACACCCTGAAATGCACATACACCAAGGCTTCTGACTTTTATACGCTTAATCCATATGAAACATCCTCCACCACACTTCTGTCCTCTACCCTCCAAATGAATGTATTCTGTTCCTATTTTCTGTTCTTTTTTTCTTTTACATATAGAGGTTTAAAGGAGCATCGAGCATCCCTGTTCTTCTGATGGCATTGTTAGTGGTCCTCCATCCTTGTCTAATACAGAAGAGAGGTAACATTTCTTTGCCCTCTCTTGTCCCTTTATGTCTTCTACAGTGATGTCTGAAGAACTATTCTTCCGAGTCTTTGTCGCTGAGGTGCATGCTGCTTGAGAATCTGTTCCAGTTCCCTTTGCTTTTTCTGTATTTACATTTTTATTTCATCTTTTTCTTCCATGAATTTGTTTTCTTCCTTCTTTTTCAGTTTCATTGGAACCAAAGAAAATATTTTCTAGTGTCCTTTCTTTCTCCTTAAAGAAAAACCCAGTTATTCAGGGCAACTTTGTTCCTCATGCACGCAGTGCCATACGTTTTCTTTGACTTTATATATGCTTTTAAGTTTGCTTTCTCAACACTTCTTTACTGAAATCAACAGTTAAATATGGGAGTGCCAAAATCAATTACCTTCTAAAAGAAATCATCTCATTTCTATAAACTGGTAAAGACCCTCCTGTACATTCTCTTATTGTAATACTTGCAGCTGAACAGCTTTATTAGAAATATGTATGATTTATGATGATTAGTTTGGACTAGAGTTACAAGTTTAAAATCTGACTGCACTTAAAGCAATAATTTAATTACTCTCTTTTCCTTCTATTAGGCATTGAATTGGACTAGAGTTCTTGATGCCCCAAAGTTCTCTTTAGCCAGTTGACCGGAGCTCTGCCCGCCCACTACTCTGGGCTTATACTCAGCAGAAAGCCTCTGTGTTCCTGTCCAGCACCTACCAGCCCTAGAATAGTGGCCCCCACATGCACACACATATTTTTCAAGTGAGGCTTTGAAAACCACTTTCACTTTCAAAAGGGAAGTCAGATACCTCTACTGCATCTAGTGGAGAGTCACCAGCAATTAGGCACATAACAAATGCCTTTGATAAGGATTTTGAAGATTATTAAACAGAGAGAAAGAATGGGACAAATGTAAGAGATCGAGAGAAGAAATGGTCGTGTGATCAGGATAATATAAACACCAAGAACCTTAGGCCCACTCCTATCAAATGTAGACAGCTACCATTCACAAGAGACATCCTCTGTGCCACGCAAAATGCTAAGCCATTTACCTGGATTAGCACCTCTCAGTGACCCAATGGGCAAGCGATCAGTTATCCCTGCTTTACAAAGGAGGAAGCTGAGGTGCAGTAAAGTTCCCCAACTAGCCTAACGTGCAGCACAATGATTTGAAACTCCAGAGTCCTCTGCTTGCTGCCTGCAGGGCAGGATGTCTGTTATATGGGACCAGGAATTTCCTCATAAGAAAAGTAAAAGGCTTGTCTTCTCTCTGACTCTTCACTCCTCCAAGCCGTTGCCTGCTCCTAAGTCTCTCTGTGTTCCAGACAAGCTTCAGCCCTGATCCCAGGACCTCCAGGTGCTTTACTCCTTCTAGAGACACCCTTGGGCTCCCAGTGCTCTGTGTTAATGAAGAAAAGTCACTCAGCTAGATGCAGAGCTCTTTCCAGCCCTGACATCCTAGAAACGTAGGACTCGATGGTGGCTACCAGAGGGGCAGTCGGAGGCATGAAACAGGTAAAGGGGTCAACTGTATGGTGGTACATGGAAGCTAGACTTTGGGTGGGGGTCTTCCGCAGTATATACAGAGGTCATATTATAATGCTGTACACCCTGAAACGGCTGCAATGTTATAAATCGATGTTACCTCGGTAAAAAAATAATAATAGTCAATGCCTTACTACCTGATATATTGCTTTTTAATAAATGTTATTTAAAATTAAAAGAAAAAGAAACATAGCTCCCCAAGACACTTTACTAAGGGTTCAAGTCATCCCTAGGGTTCAGGTAATAAGGCGAAAGGCCACACAACCTGGTCAGTAATGGGGGCAAGGTTACAGTAGCTCGCAGGGACTAAATCCCTCAGATATAGCAAATTCCACAAACTCAGCTGCACTGTGACTGGGCTATGATGCGCCCACAATGAGCACATTTGGAACCAACTCAATTGGCACTTGGCTTCCAGAAACTCAGCACTGGCTAGTTCCTTAGTTCATCACCTCATTTGCTTCCAAACAAATGGCCTTGCATGTTACTCATAGAGTATGTTGGACACTATGGCAGCATTTTGTCGTGTCTTCACCATCAAGGAAATATGTCCGAAGCCTGCTTACACAAACAGATGTACCTGTGTGCGTGCTCACATTCACGCACAAACACATGTACCTGTGTGTGCACGCTCACATTCACACACAAACACACATACCTGTGTGCACGCTCACATTCACACATAAACACACGTATCTACATGTACTTTGTCCCTCTCTTCCCCCTTCATGTCTGCCCTCTAATGTTTAACTTTATTTCATCTTCATAGAAGAAATACTGTGAAATTAAAATGTCCTTTTAGTCAATAAAATCAAATTAGTGGTTACGAAAGGGAAGGGAGCAGGGGGGCACATTGGAAAGAAGGAATCAATTATATGGTGAAGGAAGAACTGGAATGGTGGTGGCAAAGTTAATGTATCATATACAAATACTGATTTGCAATCACGCACACCTTAAACCGATAAAATATTTGACGCAATGTTCTTTCAATAAAATTAATTAAACGAAAAAGAAACAATGCTATGATCATTTCAAAGCCTATCATTTATTGAGCGTCTCCTAGGGTTTTCCCTGTGCTAAGAACTTTATATACAATTCTCTCATTACATCTTCACAGTCACCAACGAGAAGAGAATCGTCATTCACATTTTAAAGACACTAAATATTAAAGCTTCAAGAGGTTCAGAGACTTGCCCTAGGATGCTGGATGACAAACAACTGGACATGAGATACAAATCAGGGCCACCTGCCCTAGGACTCATACCAGTAATCTCTACGCAGGAGGTGTAGACATCTTTCTAGCACATTCTGGAGAAGACTGATGTCCATGCTCCCTTCAGAGTAGGTCCAGGAGACAGTAAAGGGATAATACTTTAGATAACAATAAAAATCATTTATTCTAATTGTTTTTTTACATTGGAACGTTTCCATTTTCTGTGGAGAAATGTAAGGGAGGCAATTGACCATCCTGACTTATTTTCCCACCTCTACTTCCTCCTCATTTCTCAGAGACAATATCAACACCTAAAATGGCCTGCTAAGCAATAGGTTATCAGACACATATCTCAGAACTGGATTCCATGGGAGGAGAAAGCTGTAGGAAAGAAAAAGGAAGTTAAAGAAAACATGCTTTTCTTATTATAGTGAGGGCTTACCCAAAATACTTTCTGCTTTTCTGAGTGAGCATTTCAATCATCTTGGATGGGTTAGAGTTTAAGATAGATACAATTAAAACCAACAAATGAAAAATGCCCTCAACCTGAGAAATTTGGGAAACAAAGAGCTGTTTGTGAGTTTATATCACCATCACTTGAGGGAATTACGTCTAAAACCACTCCTGTCTCTCATGTGAACATTTCCAACTCTGATGCAACATTCAAGAAAAATGGAATATGTCAACATCTCAAACTAGAGACCCTATGCATGCAAACTGTCCAGTGCTGAGGAGTGACAAGATCTATATAAAAAGAGAAAAAAAGAAATGAATTAGCCTCCAGAATTGAGTTAAGAAATTAGAGTTTTGAACCACACCTAAAAATATGAAAAATACAGGGACATGGTTTCTGCTAAGAGTAATCTACAGTAAATTACCAATTAGGTGAGTTTTTCTAATGTAGCGATTAGGTAAAAGAGATGGACCTTCAGAATCGCGTTGACTGATGTCTCAGGTACTGGCCATTTCCCTGTACCAGCGCTCACTCATAAGCAACAAAAGTCTGACCAGGTAGGCAGGACAGAGGTGGAAGCCTCCCAAAACTTACTAAAGGGTTACCAAGAAATTCAATATGGGAACTGGAGCTTTTCAAGCTTCCTCAGCCCCAGGCCTCGATAGGTATCCTTTGCTTTCAAAGGGTCCTAATCGTTAGTACGTACCATTATGCCTTCTCCATTGCAGATAAGAGCTTTAATACAAACTATACACTCTTTTAAAATGGCCATAGTTTCTGGCTTCTTTTCCTTTCTAAAAGGTTTATACCAGGGAGAAAAATTATGATCACAACTGTACACAGGCAGATAGATGCCTTTTGAAAGGATCGACCATCCCATAAACTTAATATTATCAGCGTTTCCAGATTCAAATTAAATAATAGGCAATTGAGCTATAGAGAATCACATCAACACAACATCCTCATTACACACATTTGACTCTGCTGTGTTTATGCTAACATGGGCACAGAATCTTTCAAATCTTGCCTTCATTTGATGCCTTCTTATAAAGAAAAAATATAGACCCAACATCATTAATATTGCTTGTAAAAAATATATTTCCCATCATTTTCATTAAATAGACAATACTGCAAAGAAATATATCAGCAAGACCTGAAGTAAGTCTCTACCTAAGGACAAGTCTAGGCGTTTCTGACTGCGCTACACGCTGAAGACCTTGTCACCCTCAGTGGTATTTCTAATATACTCTCCCTTCTGGCAGTAAGTGTGGAATTTACCTGAGTTGATTTAAAGAATTTGTGAACAGGAATTTTATCTCAATTGTCATCACCCTCAAGCAACCGGCCAGGTAGAAAAAGTGTCCTGAACCGCATGGCTGAGCAAGACAAGTCAGGAAGAATTGCCAGTGTCTCATCAGTCAATACGACCACTTGATGATAATAATGGGATCAGCACTGGGCACTTGCTAACGAGCAGCATCGAAAGATTGCCCACCCGGCCCCGGCCGCCTCTACTCAGACTCTGCTACAGGCTAAGACAGATAAGGAGGTGTGCTGGAGGCTGGTCCATCAGCACCTCCACTTGGTTCATAAATCCCAGAGTCGAGCTCAGTCGTGTTACTCATACTGTGGTAAGAATGAAAGACTCAGGCAGCAAATCTCCAGATGAAAGACATTTGGTTGCAAAAGAGGCAGTTTATAACTTCAGTTGCTGCAGTCAGAGGGCCAGCCAACAATTGGAGAGAGAAAAGAACCCCATAACAGAAGAGAAGGCTGAGAGCAATGCAGGGAACCGGGTTTGTGAGTAACGTGAAACCCCTGCGTCACCCACCCAGTGGATGGCTTTCCCTGCAGAAAAAAGTGGGAGGCCTAGAAACTCCCTTTTGTTGCAGCTGTCACAGACTCTCACAGGCACTGCACGGACATTTTACAGAGCACATCTGCACTACACTGGACCTTCTGATCCTGGTTTTGCACCAACTGATGCAAGGCTCAATGGGAACATAAATAGCTAGAGAGACAAAACAAAAAAACATCACAGCAGGAAAACTATGTCCTTTAAGACTTCATTCTGATTTCTGTGGTCACAGGCAGCAGTCAAAAGTGTTATGTCAGCTTTGATACACAGAGTTAACCATGATTAGATAGATGTAAGTGGTCATGGATTATTGGGGGACAGAGAGAGGTACAGGTGCCTTTGATAAGCCAAAAGAGGGGCACCTTCTCTATCATCCCACCTAGTGCTTGTGCATGCAAGAGTGTGTGTGTGTGTGTGTGTGTGTGTGTGTGTGTGTGTGTGTGTGTGCGCGCATGCAACGTCCACAAAGAGTTCTGAGATCACCAAGGCCCCGGTGAGGAGTCCTGGGCTTGACACCAGACCCATATTTTAGATATGTCAGTATTGTATATTCTCAACCAACTCCTTCCTTACATTTCCAGGACTCCTTGTTTAAAACTTAGAAGGCCCTGCAGATCTTAGAGCACTGTTATATCTTAGAATCCACTACAGGACTTGTTGTTAACAAAAACTGCAATGGGGTGGCCACTTTCCTGAATCCCTGAGAGGATATGCCAAGTTCACAGCACCCAGTAAAGAATGAATGAACTTGAACAGAGTCCAGTCTTGTTGCCACTTCTACCGAGAACCATGAAGCGTGATCCAAGGGAATTCATGGACTATAATTTACAAGTCGTTTCCTCTTCCTGATGAAAAAGTAGGCCAAGCAAAGGTCTGGTGCCACAGGTCAGGATTAGCTTTGTGTCCTTCGGCTAGTCTCTGCTTATCGGGTACAGTGACTTCCAGCAAGGTTCTTGCAGGAGAGAGGAGAACAAGGGTGCTGTTTCATGGAAGGCAGCATGTCCCTGGTGGATTTTTGAAGACAGCCTAGCTCAGTGATTCTCACATGAATGTGAAAAAGAACCAGCAAAACTAAGGGCTGTGTGAACCATGTCATTTGCAAAGAAGGGTCTTCAAACTGAGTCACTGATGTCAAACAGGCCTCAAGTCCAAGAATAATTTTAGAGCTTTCTGAAAGGTTCAACATCTTAAAGGGACCACTTTCAAGCAACCCCTCCTTAATTGAGGTCTGGAACCATGATAAGAGCAGATTAAAAATCTAGTAATTAAATCTTTATGAATTGAGAAATTCCCAGGCCTAGCCCTGCATGTATTATGATGTCCCAAGCTGTGAAGGTACTATCTGAAAAAAATGTCTCTTGCTTCTAAACATTCACTTTCTAAGCCAGCAATGAGTTAACAAGTCAAAAATTCTAGCAATTCCATAGAGATGGAGTCTAATAGTGAAAAGGATATCTTTTCTCTCTTGTTCTCTTAAGCTATATGCTTCATTCTTGCTCTGTCTTCAGTATGAATAACTATCCTCACTTCGGCAGAGTTCTCCAAACATCTCACAGGAGCCTGGAGAAAGCTCATAAGCACCCTCATTCCGAGACACTTGTTGTACTTTTCTCTCATATTAAAGGAAAGCCCCAGTCTAGGATTGCAAAGCCTCCAGATAAGGAAAAAAAACATTCATTACACATTTCTAAAGTTGAGCTATAAATTTAATAGTTTTATGCTGCTTTATTTGGAAGCTTTTTCTTGTTCTCTAAATCCTAGAAGGTAGTTTGGTATTCCAAATCCCCCAGTTTCTAAAATCCCTCATGTCTTATTCCAAATCATGTTCAAAGGAATGATATCCCTTAGCTCCTATTATACAGGAGAAATTCTTCAGAGAGAATGCTATTTGAATAAGACTTCTCAGAATCGCTGCATCTGAAATGCCGTCCTGGTCCCCATGAGGAGAGGCATGCATGTGTCTGGAAACGTGGCTGTCCAGAGTCGGTGCAGTTGTTCAGTGATTTGTACACTACACGTCAAAACGGCATCGCTGCCTTGAAGGTCAACATGTGAGGGCCTAACTAGTACAGAAAATAGACTTTTTAAATCGATTTTTTTAAATCGATTCCAACCAAGGTGACGGGACCTGCTGAGACAGTGGATGTTAGATGACTTCAAAATGGAGTAAAGGACAGGGCACCACTTCAAAAGGAACCTCCGGCACGTACTTTCTATTAAAGGTAGGACCAGGAAGCATCCTGAACTCAGCAAAATGCGTTTCTTGCTTCTAGTCAAGCCATACATAAAAGTAAAAACTTAGAGTTGTTGAAGTTCAAGTGGCAGAGACACTTGGAGGCATGAAATTCAGAAGCCACCTCTCACATGACTCCCATCCCTCTGTCCCTGGATGTAGTCCTTCAGCTTCTGCTTAAGCTACTCCAGGGGAAATGGTCAGACTCCACTCTTGGGCTCCTTAGAGCCCATCTTGGACATCAGCTCTGGCTAGGGAGAGTCTCATGGTACAAATAGAACTGAGGGGGTCACCATGGCGGAGGGGCCAGTTATTAGCATGCGCTGGGCAGGCTTTCACTAATGTTCACCTGCATTGATAAGTCATAGCAAATCCTGGCTGGAAGTTAGAGTTAGCTGCTTACCAGGAGGGTGACCTTAGAGAAACTGTGTAACCTGTTTAACCCTCAGCCTTCTCACCTGTAATTAGGTGTGTTGGTAATACCTGTGTCTCCTACCTCACCAGGCGCAGGACCCCACTACATAATTTTCATAGTCGCAGTGCCATGTTCAAAATTGTTAAGAATTTCAAGGCAGCAACAGCAGAGCATGAAACCAAGTGTGGGGTCTTGTTTGGGGTATTCTGCTTAATACAAATGTTTCCCTAATATTTAGTTAATATGGAGTCATAAAGAAGGTGGGTCCAATCTCCAGCACTCATGAAAGCTAATCCTCAGTTCTGGCACAACCTGAAGAATTTCTATGTCCTTTTCTACAAGCTCATCACCTGGTCTTCCTTACACTGTTCTCCATTCACAACCTCATCTGTCTAAACTAAGACATGTGAAAAGCTACTGAGCTGAGGAAGCAGTCTGCTTAGGATAAATCTACCTCCAATGACCCTTCATCCTTCTGAATTACACGGCTCCCCTCTCTCAGCCTCTTTCCATTTCTTTTCTCAGTCACTTTTTCCTTTTATTTTGTTAAGCTTGATAAGGCATACGAATATGAAAAACACAGACGTGACATTGGTAATGCCTGGGTACAGATGTGGTGTTCACAACCCCTGGAGGAAAGCATTCACAACCCCCTTTCATAGACAAAAACCCTCAGCTCCTCAGCGTTGAGTGACTTTCCCAAGGTCGTGGAGCTGCACCTGGAGGCCCCACAACCTCACCTGTGCCCAATCCGGGATGCTCTCTCCAGACGGGAGGTTATTTTAAAGCCTCACACGTTCTTCATTATGGCTGATTAATTTGCCATCACTGAATGATTGGTTCCCTTCAGACTGTGAGGGGAGGCAGGCTCCACAAAGCACAGCCTTGAGAGCAGCGGGAGGGAGAAGTGCCCTGACATACTGGCTTCCTTTCATCAACAGTTCTCTGCCCTACATTGTTCCCAGCATTGTCTGCACTTCCCCCTTAGTCACTCGGTGAGTCAAGGGCTGGCCTCGGCCAGCTGTGGTCACGCTCCACTGGCCCCCTGCGCGCTGCCGGCCTCCTCCAGGGCCACCACCGCCAGGCTGCTTTCCTCCCAGGCCCTACGAAGGCCCGGCCCCAGGGCCAACAAGCCACAGGGGACTCCCGAACCACCTGTTTTTGTGACCATGTGCATGGCCTAATCAGTTTGTTTTGATCAGAGTGTTCCAAAGAGGAAAGAAAGCCTATATTTAAAAAAAAAAAAAAAAAAGAAAATTTTTAAAAAATGTGAGGGCAGAGGCAGGTCCATTTGCCCAGGCCCTCTCCAATATTTAGAATTCACTGGGCTGCTTCCTGATAACCTAATCCCTAATACTGGAGAGTTTCATGACAAATGAACAGCCCGCAGTGAAGGTGATCTCTGGGTGAGCAGGGTGAAACATTGAGCCTCTTGGCAGTTATTTTTTCCCTTTATCCACTGGGAAGTATGTCTGTGAGGAGCTGGAAAGATTCAAAAGAAATACGGGTAACCGACATACCTTAGGGAATTTGATGCCTAACAACTAACAGAGCACATAAAACAGAGACACTTTAGTGCATGAATTAATGATTTATTGAGTTGAACTGCATTGCTCAAAAAAAATCTATGCTGGAGTCCTAACCCGTAGCTTCAGGGGTTTATAAATAGGGGTTTTACAGAGGTAAACACGTTTAAATGAAGTCATTAGGGTGGTCTCTAATCCCAAATGACTGGTGTTCTTATAAAAAGGGTAAATTTGAATAGGGACACGCATGTAGGGGGATGTGAAGACGATGCAGAGATCTACAAACAAAACCAAAGGAAACCACCAGAAGGAAGGAGAGAGACAGGGAACACATTCTCTCTCAGAGTCCTAGAAGGAGCACTTCTGTAATGTAAGCCACTCAGTTTGTGGCACTTTGTTACAGCAGCCCTAGAAAGCTGAGATGGGGGATATTAGTACATTTAGTCCATATGGCCTTCTTATTTAAGGTTTCTCCAAATTCGTACATGGCTGGCTACTTCTTCCCAAACAAGCCTTAACCCACAGGCTACCGCTTCATCCTTCCTGGCCAGCTATACTAACTGACATCACCCCACCCCATCATTCCTTCCCATTACCCGATTTCTTTTCTTGATGGCACTTGTCACTCTCTTGCTCGGTTGTTTTGTGAGTTTATCATCCTTCTCTACACCTTCAGAATGTAAGTTTGGGAGAGCAAGTTTCTTGTCTGTCTTGATCACAGTCATGCATCTTAGTACAAGTTGAATACAGATCTGTTGAGTAGGAACATAAAGCAAAAGGAATTAAGAAATTAAGAATGGAAAAATCCTATTTATTCCTTCAGTCTATTCAACAATCATTTATTAATTTGAGATCCAGAATTCTACAAGACCCTAAAGAAATCCAAAAGAACTTGAAGTCTAACCATGTGTAAACAAAGAAACTAAAAATATCCCATGCAATATATGATAGTTGGGAAAGTGATTCTATATTACAGCATCTGAAATAGATGTCAGCATTACTAGCACTTTACCTCTTCCCTCCTTCACCATTCTGTGTGCAGAGCAAAATCCTGAGAAAGAGGACAATGTGTCAAGTATGCCTAGATCCTCCCTGAGGGAAAATTCCCTAAGTTCCCCCTTCCTACCCCCAAACTCAGGAACCCTGAGAAAACTTCAGGGAAGTCTCAGCAGCTTAGCTCCCATATTCCCCACCTGTGTCTCTCTCCTCCCATCTCCCAGTGAGACAAGGCTACCAGAGACAGATGAATTTGAGAGTAGAATGAACATCTGTGCTGATGCCCTGGGCTGTTCCTCCACCCAAATTAACCTCTGAACCCTGACTGACAACAGTCAAAGCCCGTTGAAGTTTATAGCCTGGGTTAAAGGTCACTGCTGCCCACCTCTCCCCCTTACTCCATAGGATCTTCCCAGGCACTGGTGCCCTACCCGGAGCTGCCTCAAGTAGGAGCCGGATGAAGATTTGTTGCCTGTGTTCCCCTCACCTCGATCCTCGAGAAAGTGCTTTGGCCTGTGAATCCTGACCACTACTCATCTACTCAACAGCTATGTAAAAATCTGTGAGTTCTCCCAATAGTCCGAGTCCATTTCCTTCATTGGCCGGTGATGATCCCTACCTCACACCAATGCCACAAGAAGGAGTACAAGTAAAAGAACTTGTAAGGTGACTTTTCTATTGTAGATACTTAATAAATGTCAACTGACTATGAGACTTTTAAGCCATATGTGTGAAGCATGTATTCTTCATAATTAAACACAATAATCATCATACATAAATCAGTGTGGAGGCTTTGCTAACATTAGTTTTAATGGGTCACAGATTATCTAGAAGGAAGTTGAGCAACAGATAAAAGGCAAATGACTCAGGCCTAGAATAGGAGGGGTGGTGAGGAGGCCAAGAAAGGACTGAGGAAGTTAAGGGGAACCACATCACAAGGAGGCCAAGTACTAGGACAACACCGAGCCAGAGTCAGAAGAACAGCAGTGCAGACCAGGACCTTGGAGCTGCTGATAAGATTGTGGGACCTGGGTTCAACTGCTATACACATAAATAGAAGGAACATTTTTTCCCACAAGGACCAGAACTATTCAGGTAGAGTTCTGAGTCAGCTGTGGCAGGAACAACAAAATTAGGAAGAGAAACATAATTTCCAAAGAAGTCTGGTCTAAGACCCCATGAATTTAATGAGAATTCTAAGAAACCTTTAGGAATCATGTAAATGACACAAAGGGGTACAGCAGAAACTAGAGCAGGGAAGCAGGTATAAAGTGCTTGCATTGTCTGTAAGAATGTTACCAGCCTGGTGACATTACCTTTAAAATATTGCCACATGGCTCACAGGTCACACGCTCATGATCTCTGCCAGCGTACCCACAGATTTCCTAGTAATATGTGGTTTGTGACCAGATTCTTCACATTAGTAGAGTGGCTCACTAGGTGAAATATTGCCAACAATGGAAAATGGGCACAGACAAAAAAGAGAGAAGACATTTGATCTAGCCTCTAGATGATGAAAGAAGGCTCGTCTTTGGGAGCGTGTAGGTTCCATCTTTGATGTGGTAGAGATCCTTTCCAAAGTATGACTTTTCAGTTCAGTCAGCTGACCATTCTTCACAAGCAAAGTATGGATTTTTTTTTTTTAATCAATGAAAATGAGATCATCAAGTACTGATGAAGACTTTCTTATATGAAAAAAGGTAGTGCATCTAGTTCTGAAAGATGTCACAATTGTCTCTCTGGAGTGTCATCTTTATCAGTCACACTGATCAAGAGTCATCACTGGGTGGGGAAGTTCAATTGCAAGATCACAGTGGCATGAAATACTCCAGCCTAATGGACATGGTTACAAAGCAAAGATTACCGGTTTTGATAAAATTACCACCACATCTCTGGCTCAATTTGTCCACTTGGAACTGACTTCCATGCATATCATGTACGAATACTTTTACTAGCCAGTTTTTGCAAGCAGGTCAAGCAAATGGTATTCATTTATGGGCCCTAAAACTGCAAAGAGAAGATCTGTCTGAGTGTCTTAGTGATCCTCATGGTCTTGCCCAAGATGATAAGCAGATCCATGAAGTATAAAAAATCAGGCTCTTTCTTGGTTAGACCTTTCATATGCTGGATGGCAGTGGCCAGATCTGTTCACACTTATACCTGTTTCTCATTTGCAAATAGGATAATGATCTCTTCCACCCTCATTCTTAAATGACTGAAACGGACAATAAAGACATCCTAATTCTCTCCTGACTATGGGAAGTGCTCATAGGACTTTGTCATCATCACTACCATCACACACTCATGGAATTGATAAATGAGTTACATCCAAATAACTAAATATTTCCCAGTAGTGTTTTAACATCACCGAAATATGGAAATAAAATTAACATTAAAGATAAATACCGAGAGACTTGTTTGGGGAGTTGAATTTCTTTCCAGGTTTATGCCGTATTATTCATCACAAGCAAGAATTCTGGACATAAAAATATCTTATTAGGCTTGCCCTGCTGGAGTTGGGTGCAATCCACATACATCCCAAGGTCCTGGGTTCATGTCTTGGGACGAGCAGGAACAACGAAGATAAACAACTAAATAAAATGCTTCTTCTTCCTCTCTCTTCCTGCCTGCCTCTGCTTTCCTTCATTCCTGCCTGCACCTTTCTTTAAATTGAAAAAAAAAAGGAAAAAGAAAAGAGAAGGTATCTTAGTACCCACAAGACTGGAGTAAGTTACTTCACCACCACTGAAGCATTGAAGGCAGATTACAGATAAAACTGAACAGCCGAAAAATATTGTCTGTATTGCCTTGGATTTGTTTATTATTCCTTTCTGAGGGGATGAAGGGAATTAAAATAACAGAAACTAAGACAATAACACCATTAAATCAAGGATACAGAAACAATCAGTAAATACTGAAATGGAAGAAACAACTACACCAAAACACCTTGACAGATAGTTATTTTAAGAATACAAGGCATAGCTTTCTATTCATTTTGTATTTGTGCTTCTTTTATAAACTTTTAAAGCCACTATTTCTCAGAGTGCTAAGAAAAATATTCAACTCTGAAACTCTGAATTTTAACCTGCTAAATAAAATTGAGCATTCTGGGAAAGTAGGATATAGACATACATGACCCTAGACTGTGAATTTAGCATAAATTTTTATTTTATTCTTAATTCCCTCTATCCCCAAAAGGAATAAAAATTTAAGAAAATGTAAAGGAGATCATCTTATAATGACGCTATTGTCTCAAAGGCTTGCATTTTCTTAGTCCTACATTCTTCTACTGTGATCTTCCAGGGAAAAGACCCTGGTGGCTTGGTTGTCCTCATCTGACACACTAGCCACAAGCCTTTCACATGCAGAAAACTGGAGTCATGCATACATAAGCATTTATGGAATCACTTTCAAAATACTCAGCACTGCATTTTCAGAAAGCAGTCTTCATCAGAGGCCCATCAATTACTGTAATCACATCTCCCACTGGCTAGACACCAGTCAGAACATATTTTAAGAATTCAAAGGCCACTCTGTGGAAGACAAACTAGCTTAACTTTGCTTCCAGTATTCCGATGGGAGCCAGTAGTGCCCGGGAGTCTCGGAGCTCACTGAGCCATCCCAGGGGACAGTTGCAGGGGTCTGACCTCTATGTGGTTCCGCAGCCACAGGAGGAATCAGTCAACTGCCTGATTTTGCACAAGTTTCCATTTCGTCCCCATGTAAATCCTGAGGCTTAAAGGTCCCGTTATTCGGGACACTATATGAAGGAGGAAGTTTCTACTGTTGTTCTCTGCAATATGGCCCAACTAGCTGAATAGAGGCCAACAAAAATTCGGATGCTGGCCCATAGGTTCCATAGTGAGCCAGCTTGATTCCCATCTTTCTGTAGCATAGGCTGACAAGTGTTCCTGGGCACCAGCTGGGGAAAACAGTCTCCTCTTTAGCCAGGCCTAACCCTGGCAAAGACAATGAGTCTTCTACCTGTGATGATCCAGAGAAAATAGTGGCAAAACCATCTCCTGTCAGCCCGTAAGTAGCGTGGAGAGGCAATGCAAAGAAAATGGCCACTTTGAAAGCTTGTGACTTTGTTATTTGGACTGTTGGAAGAACAGCTTCCAGGTCCTTGCCAAAGCTAATGCCACAGTGGTACAGCCTGAGGAACACAGTGCTCTCCCCCTAGCACGAGCCCCCAAAGTTGTGAACTACCCCAGTGAAGCCCACATTTGGAAAGCGAGGAATACCACTAGATCATTCTAGGTCTCCATTAGGACTCTGCCTTACAGCTGAGGTGTCTCAAGCCCTGCATTCGTGAGACTCATTCTGGTGTGTGTTCTGCAGACTTGATCATCCTGTTTAATTTGGAACTTCCCCATAACTGCCCCAGCAACCTGCGTTATTCTGGGCTTCCTCTTCCAACTATTATATATTTCAGATCCAGTTTTCACTTACCTGAGAAACTGTGTTATGAGAAAACATAGATATTTAAGAAATTTTATAGCCATTTTCACTTAACTTACAGGTTTGCTTACAGCAGAGGTTCTCCAAGAATTCCCAGGAGCATCAGCAAGGCCTGGGAACTTGTTAAAAATATAAATTCTCGGGAATTTACTAAATCAGGAACTCTGAGGGTGGGTCCCAGAAATCTGTGCTTTAACGAGGCTTTCCATTGATTCAGATGCAGGCTCAAATTTGAGAAGCACTGGCTTACAAGGAAGATATTGCTTCACCATGGCAGGCATACATAATTTGTTCATTAGAAAAATCAATCATTTTTCTGTTAAAGTTGAAGACACATGGGGTCGAATTTCACTTTATGAATCTTCAAAACTGTCTCTCTTGGAGCAGAGTTCTTAACCAAGCATAAAAAAGGGAGCAGAAAACGTCCTGGGAGATGTTTTAAACACCAGATCACTTTGACCAAGGATGACATACTCTTTATCCCTCAGTGGGCTCCAAGCAATGTGCACTTCCGGTCAGAAAACTGACTTGACCAGACTGATAAAAGAAAATGGACCTGTCATGTTTAACTCTCCTAGTGCCGGTTTCAGCAATACAAACTTTCAAGATCCATAAGGAAAGTAAGTCGATGAAAAATGAAAATCACATAATCTTTGTCACAAAACTAGAAATAAAATATACTCAGCTTTCACTGGTGTCTTCTCACTAAAAAAAGGGATCCAAAGAGACAGGTAATTTTGGATGATATTCTAGAATCCAAGCCTGGCATCTCCTCTGAGGAGAATGGCTGGTGAAATGAGAATTAATATTTCCAACATTCTATTCTTTTCTTCTTCTCATAAAACAAACAAACAAACTGAAGATCAGATCTTCCCTCAGAAATTTGCCGCAGGTTTTATGGATTTCATTAAAGTCAGTTGCCTGATTAAAAACTTAGCAATTTGAGAAAACTAATTCTCTCAAAGGACATAAAAGCCCATTTTATCAGAAACATTTATGCAGATGTTTTGTTGTAATGGATACGAATAACATTAGAGTCCTCCTTTTATGTCTAATTTCTTAATCATTCAAAGTGATTGGTTACCATTTATGTCTACTAAAGCCCGTCAGTGGAAGGAAAAGGAGATCATATACTCTTGTGAACTCTCACCACCATTTAAATGTGAAAGAATCGCTTTTCAATGAAGTTCATGGTGTTATTTGCCAATTCCCATTTTTAGGGAAAATTCTTTTTTTTTTTTTTTTTTGATGGGATAACATTCCTTATTCAAAACAAAAATGGATCACATTTAGAAAATTGAGTCAAGTTTCCTGTTTTGAAGCAAAGATTAGTTAATCATCTAGGGATAAAGTTCAAACTAAAACAAAGAACAAACATAATGGAAAGAATAGAGTTCTGACTCCTGAATTAAGCAGACTTGAGAAGAGAGAAGAGTAAAGACAGGAACAAAAGGACACATCACCTCCGTGAAATCAGCTGACACTGTACAACCTAAAATCTTCACTGGCGCAACCTGAAGGCCTGCCCCTGCGTGTGTACTCTCCTCTCACTGCTCTTTCCACACCTCTGCTGCTGATTCCTCTGGCCCCTCATTAAAGAATTTCTTATGTTCTCTTTATGTTTGACCCTAACTATTGACTAAAAGTTGCATCCTGCCAGAGAAGTTAATTGATATTAATGAATTGATTTCTTCTCTATCAATTTCATTCTGCAAGTTTTAGCATCGTGCAAGGTAATCAGGTATCAAATAAATGGTTTAACTTTTAAATCCAGCCTCATGAAATCTAAAACAATAAAGCATATAGATTTCTCCAAAGCTTAACTGATAAAAGGGTGAGAACAAATGTGCAAAATTGTGAATGGCAAGAGAGTTATTACAAAAAACTATAAGCAACTCTGCAGGTAATTCCGAAATTGATGATTTGGAGAAATTATATATTGAATTAATATGTGGCGCTTTTAAAGAGACATATCATCAGGAAAGAAATAGATACTATTATCAGAGAATTGTATTCCCCTCACAAAGTTCTGATCAGTTAGTGTGATGGGCGAATTACATTTTTTACAAAAAATTACTTCTTGTGCTCTCTGAGGTATTAGAAAAATCTGATGAGTTTCTCTACTCATTTTATGACTCTACCATAACCCAGATCCTACACCCTAACAAGAGAACACAAAACAGTAAGCTGCAGATCAAATCCACTCAAAATATGTATACAAAACAATCAAAACAAAATAATAACTCTAGTGAAGTAACACGATCAAAAAATAATGAATTACCAGCTACAACTTACTTGTAAGTGGTTGTATTTTAGTAAACGGTTAAATTTTAGTAAGTCAGGCTATATAATATATAACTTCATGGACATGGGAGAAAAACATGATAAATTAAATAGATATCAAACATTTAAGAACTCTTGAATTTTGAAAAAGCACTTGGCATATTAGAAATAGCATACTACTTTAACATTCTAAATAATATTTCTTAGATCAATGGTGAATATTTTAATTAATAGTGAAATACTATGGGTGCTCCTATAAAAATCAACAGATAAATAAAGGACACATAAGGCACTTTTATCTTTATATGTAATATTCATATATGTGTTTTTATGTGTGGATAAATACTTACGTACACATACATACACAAATATATATATATATATACGTATACATATCTCTTCTAGTCAATGCAATGACATGAAATAAACAAAACTGATGCAAGCAGAGATCAAATTTCTTTCCAATGTATAATTGCCTATATAAAAATAAAACAAAATATAGGCACACAAGAAAAATCAAAATAAATAAAAATTCAATCTCCTGTGTATATTTTACATATTATTACACATGCGCATATATAAAAACAGAATTTAAAAATTTAACAAATTCACAATAGCATCAATACATAAGTATAACCTTAATAAAAACTCTGTGGGACATAAATGGAAAACATAGTGCTTTATAGAAGATGTAGGACAAAACAAACAACTGCATAAATTTTATAAAGGTGACAGTTCCTTCCAAAGAGACCCATCATATCAAAGCATTTTCAAACAAAAATTCTAGTGCCCAGTAAGTAATTTTACATCCTCTTAAAAACTACTTTGGATAATTTAAGGTGCCAGCTTAGGACATACACTGTGAACTACTCAGGCAAATACTCAGAACTTCAGCCTCATCAGGCAACTGAGCTCTTAATTTTGGACAAAACAACAATTACCAACAGCAGTGAGGAGAATATTGTGCGCACTCCGAGGGCACCTAGCCAGAATCTGGAGGAGCTGGCAGGTGCTCAGGTGTGCCCCAGTAATGAGAACAGCCGATGCCCAGCAGGGAGCATGTATGGGGAGCAGTGACTGCTCTGAACAAGTTGTCCTCAGCTGGTCCTGATCATGAGGGCCCAGCGAGAGTGGTCCCCGTTGGAATGTAACCAAGAGCTGCAGCGCGAGGTTGCTAAGGGAAGTGCTGTCTGTGGACTGGAAGTGGTGCAGAGAAGAGAGCCCTGAGCTTGAGGAAGCTGCCAACAAAAATCTGAGAGACAGAACCTGGGAGGTGCAATCACCAAAAATGCAAGATGCCGAACAGGAGAGCAGGGAGAACTTGCGTCTGGTCTTGTTTCTCGCCACTGTGATGGTGGACTGCTAGGCCTTCAGAGAAGAAAAGGAATGAGGGGAATGGCTCCCTACCTGCCCCAAGCACCGTCCTACTGTGGCATATGACAACCACAGTCTGACGAGTTCCAAAAGAGAACAGAGGTCAGCCTGCCCAACTCCAGGAAATGCCAGTCTACCACCCCCTATAAAGCCAGTGTGAATGCCAGTGTATGGAAGAGAGCAGAGAACTGGCTGAGCTGTCAGGGGGCCAAGAATGCAGCCTCCCCACAGGAGCCCGCACAGGGCTGCAGCCCTCCCAAGAGAGTCCAGTCACCTGTAGCACGTAGCCAGAAACATTCTTCCCCATCCTGGCCAAGAAGGAACTCCAAGAAAGGAGCAGAGGTGATGAGGCCCCTAGTCGTTGCTTGAACCCTCCCTGACTGGCATTCCTGTAACCTTCCAGAGTTAGCTCCGACTACAGTTCCATTCCTCTCCTCTTTCTGCTCTCAGAATTCTACATGTTCCAAGACTCTGTTCAAATGCCTGCTTTTTTATTCTTATTTTATTTAATTCACTCATTTGTTTCGCTCCTTTATTTAGCATATATAAGTGAAATCATATGGTGTTTTGTCTTTCTCCTTCTGACGTATCTCACTAAGTATAATATCCTCTTAGTTAAATCCAAGTTGTTGCAAATGGCAGGATTTCATCTTTTTTTTTAAATGTCTAAGTAGTGTTCCATCATGTATATTTACCACATCTTCTTTATCTACTCCACTCATTTGTCCATGGTCACTTGGGTTGTTTCCAACTCTTGCTTATTGTAAATAATGCTGAAATAAACACACAGGCATATATGTGTATGTATGTGTGTTATATGTATGTATGTACATGTATGTATGTAACTCTTTGAATTCATGTCTTTGCATTCTTTGGGCAAATACCCAGAAACAGGATAACTGGATTGCATATCATTTCTATTTTTAATTTTTTAAGGACTCTCCATACTGTTTCCCATAATTCAAATGGCTGCTTCTTTTCTGCGATGCAGTCCCCAACTCCACCCTAGCCCCATGAAGTCAGTGCTGTCAGAATTTTGACCCTAAAATCACGTGCTTTGGCACTTTTCTTACGACTCCAACATGGCATATGTTTCATGTTGCCTTTTATTCTGCTGAGGTGAATTCACGCCGGTGGAGCCCAGCCTGTGTGACTGCAGATGCTCTGCTGGCTAGAGCAGTAGTCACAGTTGCACAACAAATACTCGGAGGAGTCGCCACAAATATTTTAGAAATGAACTTAATTCCTGCCCTGCCTGTGACTGAGCCATGGAGAGGAAGAAAATTCCAGTTCTTTTGGCAGCCCCTCTGGGACCATTGAGACGCAAAGCAGTTAAGTTCTTGTGTATTAATTAACTGAAGAAAAGAACCCAGCCTTCAGGTTTCCTGGTTTTCGCCAAATTACACTGCCTGGCTTCTTGCAAAAATGTCACAGCAGTCACCTCCACCAGCTTGCTCCAGTTCTATGTTCATTTCAAACACTTGCCAGAGATCAGCCTAATTTAATTTTGCTCTGACAATATGATGTTCACAGAAAATTCTTGAATGTTTCACACTTGCCAATATTTGAACATGGATTTCTTTCACACTCTCTGTTATATTTTCTTCTGGAGACATAGTTTGGCAAATCCTGCCATCTCCTTTAGGAGAAGCACTGCTATCTTTGCCAATAAAAAAAAGAAATGTTTTCAGCCAAAATTCCTCCTTCCATACACACATATGTATATAGTCTACATACTTCATGCATAACCCAACATAGGGTCTCACTTCCCCCATGCAGTGTGCAGAGTGGGAAGCAGGCTGGTGGGCCTCCCCCTCACTGGGACATCAGCTCAGGGACACAGGACTTGCACAGTCAGTCTCCTTGTGTCTCCAGGGTCTACCAGCCCAGGCAGCACATGAGTAGGAGGAAGCACCGTGGAGCCTTTTTACTTTGGGAATCTTGTCATTCTACTCCTCAGCTTTAACTTGCCAGCCTACACACAGAGGGAGAGAACAAGAAATCCATTCCCAGCTGCAGAGAAGTCAAGAGCTGAGTTACAGCTGCAGCCTGATGGTCCTGAGGAGAGTTGTGGAAAACGTGCTCTCTCGACCAGGGAAGACATGTCCTTACCACCCTCCCTGGCCCCAAGGGTGCATACATGCCTGATTCAAACCCAAGAGAACATTAGCGTGTATGTCAAATGAATTCTGGAGCAAGAACCAAAGAGTTTCTCATCTCTTCAAAGCTATTCAGTACAGGCTGGTATGGGACTGTTGCCTCTTCCCATGGGCACAGAAGGGGTCCATGCACTAAGTACTCACTCACCCAGGATAGTCCAGGACAGAAGACACAGGCCAGTGGGCACAGGGTAATCGTGGAGTCACAGTCAGTATTTACCTCACAGCTTCGGTTGCCAATTTGTCACCAAGACAAAAATCCCCTCATTGCTTTCTAGGGACCAGACATATAGACAGGTGTGTGTAATTCAGAGCCTCATACCCATGACAATATGAGAAAATAGCAACCAAAGAAAAAGGGAAGGGGGAGGGAAAGAGAGAAAGAAAGAAATTTGGCAGCAACTTTTAAATCTCTGGCACAAGCAGACTTGAGCACCAGTAGGGATCATTCTCTCTCATCCAGGAATAAAGTCGGTTGTATCAAGTAGTGTGAAACAGGGTGTATGGGGTCCCAGGCTGACAGCAGCTCCCCCAGGAGTCACCTGAGAAGGAGACATGTACTATTTGTCAATGCTTGCAGGGAGACCCAAGACTTTATCTTGTCCTCAGGTCCAACACCCTCCCCATGGATACAGCCATGGGGCAGTCACAAAGTCTGGAGACAGAAGGCTGCTGAATTGAGTACTCTTTCCTTTCTTTGTAATTTTACAACTAGGAGGTAATCCTTTAATCCCTCTGAATCCAGTGTTACTCAGGTGGTGACCCAAGGAAAGCAGGAAGGAAGACAGGAAAAGACAACTGAAGCAAATTATAATGGACCAGTTTGCCAGGACCAGAGCACAACAACTACCCTTCTCTGTTTATAAGACCCCCTCTTTCCCTTGATTCATCTCAATAAAGTACAAGAGGCACCCCCACAGAGCATACCCCACACCTGTCCCCCTCTGGCGTGCCCTGGTGACACCAGGGCCAGGCTTGAGGAGTCATTTGCCAAAGCTAAGGCAAATTTCCCTTGAGGAGCTTTGATTTTCTGGAACAATCCTATCTCATCTCAGCAATGATTGGGAAGAGTCCAAAGACCCTTGGCAGACTGACAGAATATGGCAGGCAAAACCCTGTTGCCTTTTTTTTTAGATCAAAGTAATTTATTAGGTTTAGTTTTCTTTTCTTAACAGTTTTATTAATATATAAATGTCACTCAATAAACTGCGCATATTAAAGTATATAATTAAGAGGTACTGACAAATGTATGTGACTAGTTTCCATGTCCTAATCCTGGGAACCTGTGAATGTTACCTGGTACAGTTGAAGGGACTTTGTAGATGGGATTCATTTAAGGCTGTTGAGATAGAGAAACAATCCTAGATTACCCAGGTACATCCAATATAATCACAAGGGTCCTCCTAAGAGGAAGGCAGGCAGCTTTAGGGCAGGAGACGATGAGGTGATGATGGGACAGAGATTGGTTGTGATGTGACTGTAGCCAGGGAATGAGGGCAGCCTCTAGAACCTGCAAGGGGCAAGAAGAGAGACTCTCCGCTGGAGCCTCCAGAGAGACAAGCTGCCAGTACCTTGATTTTAGCCTATGACACTCATTTAACACTTCTAACCCCCACAACGATAAGAAAATACATTTGTTGTTTTAAGCCACGAAGTTTACGGAAATTTGTTATAGCAGCAACATGACACTCACAAAACCAAGAACATTGTGTCCAGGCAACTATTTATCTGCTCTGTCACTACAATTAGTTTGCCTTTTCTAGAATTTCATCTACATGGTATCACAGAATATGTATTTTAATTGACTTTATTCCACATAATTATGTAGGGATTCACCCATTTTTACGTTTCAATCGTTTATTCCTTTTATTGCTGAGTAGTATTTTAATGTATAATATAGACCATGAATTTTTTATCCATTAACCCATTCGTGGACATTTCTGTTGTTTCCCATGTTGGCTATTATAAATAAAACTGTTTCAAGTCTTCATGTTCAGATATTTAGTTGGTGCAATGGGTTGCAGTGTGTCCCCCAGTAAAGGACATGTTAAAGCCCTCATCCCCAGTACCTCAGAATGACCTTGTTTAGAAGGATTGTTGCAGATGTAATTAGCTAGAACCCAGGGAGATAGTGAAGGTAGAGTCTGCAGTTAGGTAGCTGCAAATACAGGAATGACAAATACTGCCAACAAATCACCAGAAGTTAGGAAGAGCCATGAAGAATTTCCCTAGAGTTTTCAAAGGCCTTGCTGATACCTTGATCTCAGACATCTTGCCTGCAGAAATGTAAGACCATATATTTGCATTGTTTTGAAGACATGCAGTGTGTGATCCTTTGTTGTGGACTGCCTTGGAAAGCTAATACAGATGGGCACATGCTTTCATTTCTCTTGAATGAACACCTAGGAGTGGATAGGCTGGATCATATGCTTAATTGTATTAAAAAAAAAAAAAAAAACCACCAAACTGTTTTCCAAAATGTTTGTCTTTCTGTATTCCCACCAGTAGAATCTGAGTTCCAGTTTTGTCTATGTCTTTGCCAACTCTTGGTATGATCAGTCTATAATTTTAGTCATTCTAATAGGAGGTGTGCTCCCTTATTGAAGTTTGATTTGCATGCCCGCATGACTAATGATACTGAACATCTACTTTGGTAAAGTCTATGTTAAAATCTTTTGTCCATTCTAATGGTATTTTTTAAACACTAAGTTTAAGAGTTCTTTATATAATCCACATACCAATCTTTTACTAAATACCTGCTTTATAAATATTTTCTCTCACTCTGTGGCTAGTCTTCATTCTCTAAACAGTGACTTTCTAAGAAAAGAAGCTGTTAATTTAGATAAAGTCCAAGGCACTCTCCCAGCATCCCACATATTCAGAGATCTTCCAGTCTGGCTGACGGGGACAGACACTACTCCCAGCCCTGGTGTTTCTGGGCGCTGTGTTTGCTATTTCTCTCCTGAGGTTCTTATCTTGGCCTGTGTAGATCCTCTCACATGTGTGCCCAGCAAGATTCTGCCAAATATATGAGGGGACTTCTCTCTCTGCAGTTCTCTCTTCTCAAGGACTCTTACTGTGACCAGCCCTGTGACCAGCCCTGTGACCTTGTTCTGCTGGGCTCTCTCCGCCAGGAGTCCACGACTCTCCCTGGGCCTTTCACCACCACAGTCTCGAACGTCTCAAGGAGGCAAATCAGGGCAATCACAGGGCTCACTGATTTTATTTCTCCTCTCACAGGAATCTCTGGTTTTCACAGCCTCACGTCCAGTCACTTAGTCATGTATTCGTCTGATGTTTTAGCAGTTGGAGGTCAAAGAGTAAATCCAGTCTCTGGGTTTCCGTCTGGGTAGACAGCTGAAACCTGCTCTGTGCTCTGACATATGTCCCCGTGTAAATGCGCGCTTCCAGGAGAGAAGCAGAGGCGACTTCACTGTGTAGCCTGGATGGGAAGACCGACAAGCACAGGCTATCCCCTACACATCCCCAAGTGATTTCCTTCACCAGAATCTGTGCATGAGTGACTCAGTGACCTAATGTTCCTTTTTCTCTTCTAGTTTGAAAACGCGGTGATGCAACACTTCTGTCATCCATAACCATGCAGGCACCCAGCCATGAGTAGACTCCCAGAAATTTCACCTCCGAATAGCAAATGTCAGGGGAACGGAGGTGAGGAAGCTCTGATCACTAAACAGCTTGCTCTTTGGGGATTTCACAAGCTTTTTCAATTGCACCTCAGAACCGCCAACAGCCTCATCTCCTTGGAGAGAGACTCACCCAGGAGAGAGAGGAGCTGGGAGAGGAGGGTTTGTGGAGACATTAGCTGGGATGTCCCTGTTTTACAGAAGTAAGGACTGAAAAATGTACCAGGAAAACAGTGACTTCTGGTCCTTAAGTCTCGCAACGGGCTTTCTGGTCTCCAGCAGGGCTGGTGTGAGCCATCACCAGGGTGACATTGTGAGCACAGGAATCTTATTGCATGTGACCACAGTAAGGAGACACTTCCCGAGCATGCTTTCCTGGAAATTTGCTAGAAACATGAGAAAGGGCATCTATTTTCCATGGATAGTCCTTTTCTACTCTGTTCTATGGAAGCCCTGGCCTAAGCTAGTTTCTTAGTATGTTTAGAAAAGTCAACATAAAAAGACCAAGAACAATGGTGCCATATCTGTCTTGTGATTTTTCTCCCAGATTCCCAGGTAGTTGTCCTAACTGGAAAGCAAACACGGCTTGCCAGCCATTCATTCTGTAAAAGTTAAAAAATGTGTGTTTTCATCTCTAATTTTTAAGAAATATTTGAGACACATATATAGAGACATAAGATTTATGTTATGTAAGATTTATTATTTAAGATGGATTATTATTTGTAGATAAATATCTAGAAATATATATTATCAGTACTATAAAATACACATGCTAAATTGGCAAGAGATAAGAAATAAATTCAAATAGAAGTTCTAATACTTTTCAAATTAATTTATTGAAGGAATACTGCATCATAACATTATATAGGTTTAAGGCATGCATCATATTAAATCCACATCTATATATCAAGTTAATGTCACCACCATTTCAGTTGTTTCTTACCATCAAATTGATCCTCTGCCCAATTTTCCCACCCCCTCTCTGTCTCCATCACTAATTTGCTTTTATTATCTAAGAGTTTTTCTTGCTTGATTTTATTTATTTGTTTGCTTGTTTTCTCTACATATCACATGTGAGTGTTATCATATGACATCTGTCTTTCTTCATCTGGCTTATCACAGCACAATTCCATCCATGTTGCAACAAATGACAGAATTTTATCCTTTTTGATAGCTGAGCAGTATTCATTATGCATATATACCACATCATTTTTATCCACCCATCTGTCCATGGAAACCTAGGCTATTTCCTGCTCTTGGCTACTATAAATAATGCTGCAATGAACATGGGAGTGCATCTATCTCTGTGAATTAGAGTTGTGTTTTCAGGACAAACATCCAGGAGGGAAATAAGGGATTTCCAGTCTCAATTTTTTGAGGACTCTCCATACAGCTTTCCATAATGATTATGCCATTCTACACTTCCACCAATGGTGTAAGAGATCTGTGCCTCCTCACTAATATTTCCTGTTTTATCGTTTGGATAAGAGTCATTCTTACAGGCGTGATGTTCTGTCTCACAGCTGTTTTGATTTGCATTTCCCTAATAACAAGAGAGTTAGAACATCTTTTCATATGCCCATTGTTCGTTGTCTTCTTCGGATAAGTGTCCTTTAAGATCTTCTGCTCATTTTTAAAGAGAAGAGTTTTTTTAGGAACAGTGCAGGTAGAAATGAAGTTGAATGGACAGGCAGACAGGAAGAGAGAGGAGAAGGAAGCATTTTATTTTTATTTAGTTGTTCACATTGGTTGTTTCCCCCCAGCCCCAGGTCTTGAACCTGGGACCTTGGGATGTATATGGGACTGTTCCCTGTGGGTACTACACTGTTAGGCCACCAGGGACACCCCTTATACCCATTTTTAATTGGATTATTTGTTTTTCTGTTGTTGAGCTGTATAAGTTCTTTATACATTTTGGATATTAACCCTTGTCAGATGTCAGATGTGCAAATATATTCTCTCACTGAGTAGGTTATTTTTGTCTTTCGATGAGAGTTTCTTTTGCTGCACTTTAGTTTGATATATTCTCATTTGTTTATTTTGAATTTTATTTCCTGTTGACATTGAAGTTGAGTTCCCAGACATCTTTGAGGTAAATGTAAAGGAGTATTTTGCCTATGTTTTCTTCCATGTATTTCATGATTTCAGGCTTCCATCTAAATCTTTAATCCATTTTTTTATTAATATTTGTGTATGCTGTTAGTAGTGATCTAGTCTCAACATTTTGCATGTTGCTGTCCATTTTCCCAACATCATTTATTGAAAGGATCGTCCTTGTCCCATTGTATGCCCTTAACTCCTCTGTTATATATTAACTGTCCATATATGTGTGGCTCTCCAGGCTCTCAGTTCTATTCCATTGTTCTGTCTATTTGTTATTTATTCCACTACCATGCTGATTTGATTGCTATTACTTTGTAGTATAGTTTGAAGTCAGAACTATGACACATTTTTGTTCTTTCTCCTCAGGATTGTGCTATTCAAAGTCTTTTTGTTCTATATCTGTTTGGAATTCTGATGGGGATTGCATTAAATGTGTTTACTGCTTTAAGTAATATGGTCATTTTAACAATATTATTAATTTTTCCAGTTCATGAGCATGGAGTATCTTTGCATTTCTTTGTGTCTTCTTCTATTTCTTTCAACAATGTTTTGTAGTTTTCAGATCACAGATTATTGCTGAGGTTAATTCCAAGGTATTTCATTCTTTTCGATGTAATTATAAATAGATTGTTTTCCTGAGTTCTCTTTCTGCAAGTTTGTTACATGCATATAGAAATGCAATAAATTTTTAGCATTAATTTTGTAGGCTGTCACTTTACTGTATCCTTTTATTATTTTGAACAGCTTTTTATTGGGGTTCTTTACTATATACTATCATATCATCTGCAAACAGTGATCATTTCACTTCTTCCTTTACAATTTGGATAATTTTTACGTCCCTTTCTTGTCTAATGACACTGGCCAGGACTTCCAATGCTATATTAAAGAGTACTGGGAAGAATAGACATCCTGTCCTTGTTCCTGGTTTTAGAGGCAAAGTTTTCCAATTTTCCCCATTGCATATGATGCTGGCTGTCAGTTTGTCATATACAGCCTCCCATTTTTGGAGAGTTTTTAACATAAAGAGGTGTTTAATCTTATTAAATGTACTTTTTGCATCTGTTGAGATCATCATAAGGTTTTTGCCCTTCCTTTTATTAATGTAGTGTATCACATTTATTGATTTGTGTGTGTTGAAATATTCTTGCAACTCGAATAAATTCCACTTGATTGTGGTATACAATTCTTTTAATGAGTTGCTAGATTTGTTTTGCTAGTATTTTATTGAGGATTCTTACATAGATATTTATTAAAAATATTGATCTGTAATTTTTTGTAATGCCTTTGGATTTGATATCAGAGTAATATTGACTTCATAAAGCATTTGGAAGTTTGCCTTCTTCAGTTTTCTGGAACAGTTTGCAAATAATTAGTATTAATTCTTCTGTGAAAAATTCACTAGTGAAACCATCTGATCCAGAGCTTTTTTTTTTTTTCAGGAGATTTTTTATTACTGTTTCAATTTTCTTGCTTTTGATCAATTTGTTCAGGTTTTCTATTTCTTTCTGATTTAGTCTTAGAAGATTGTATGTTTCCAAGAATTTGTCCATTTCTTCTGCATTATCCAATTTGTTGCAATTTGGGTGTTCATAGTATTCTCTTATGATCCCCTCTATTTCTGTAGTTTCAGTTATAATTTCTCCTCTTTCATTTTGATTTATTTGTGTTTTCTCTCTCATCTTTATGAGTTTGACTGCTGGTTTGGCTATTTTGTTTATATTTTCAAAGAAATAGCTCTTGGTTTCATTCATTCTTCTGAATATTCTTTTTGACCTCTAATTTATTTATTTCTGCTCTAAATTTTATTATTTCCTTCCTTCTACCAGCTTTTGGCTCCTTTTTTCTTCTTTTTCAAGCTTTTTTAGGTGAAGGCTAAGGTCTTTATTTGTGATTCTTCTTGTTTCCTGAGATAGGAATATGTTGCTATAAATTTCCCTCTTTTTACTACTTTTGCTGCATCTCATAGGTTCTGATAAGTCATCTCTTCAGTTTCATTTGAATCCGGGTATTTTTTTTAATTTCACCTTTAGCTTCCTAATTGACCGAACAGTTGTTTAATAACATGTTGTTTGTTCTCCACTACTTCGTGGTTTTCCCCTCTTTCTTCTTTTGGTTGATTTTTAGTTTAAGGCCACTGTCATCCAAAAACATGCTAAATATTAATTCAATCTTTGTAAATGTATTGAGACTTTGTTTCCCAACATATGGTATATCCTTGAGAATGTTCCATGAACACTTGAAAAGAATGTCTAGTCTATTGGGGTGAAATGTTCTATAGACATCTATTAAGTCCATCTCATCTAATTTGTCATTTAAGTCTGTTTCTTCATTGATTTTCTGTCTGGATGATCTGTCTTTCATTGTGAGTGGAAAGCTAAAGTTTTGTTATAGCGTTGCTGCCTATGACCCCCTTTAGGTCTGTTAATGTTAAAAAGTGTTACATCTTTCTGTTGTATTGATCCCTTTAGCACATGTAATGAGCAACTCCATCTTTTGTTACCTTTTTTCGGTAGAAAGTCTGTTTTATCTGAGTATAGCAGTTCCCAGGGTTTTTTCAGATTAACTGTTGGTTTGGTGTGTCATTTTCTATCCTTTCTTCACTTTAAGACTATGTTTGTCTGTGTATCTTAAGCGAGTCTCTTGCAAACAGTATATAGTTGGACTTTGTTTTTCAGTCCATCTAGTCACTCTGTACCTTTTAATTGGTCAAGTTAGTCCATTTTACATTCAGGGTGATTATTGATATTTGAGGATCTGCTACTGCATTTTGACTTTTGTTTTCTGATTTTGTCTGTTTATTGTTTTGTTTAGCTTTTTGTGAGCTTTCTTGTTTTTTATTTAGATAGAATCATCTTTCAAAATTTTTTATAAGGGAGGTCTCATGGAAGCAAATTTCTTCAGCTTTTGTTTGTCAGGTAAAACCGTTATTTCTCTCTCACATATTTGAGAGGGAATTTTCAGGAGATAGTATTCTCAGCTGGCAGCCTTTTATCTTAGAGTATTTTGAATACATTGTTTATTCTTCCTGACCTGTAGAGATTCTGCTGAGAAATGTGTTGATAGTCTGATGGGAATACCTTTACATTTTACTTGCTTTTTTCCCCATGGCCACCTGTAATATTCTTTCTTGCCTTGGACTTTCGATAGTTTTACAATGATATGCCTTTGCGTATGTCTTTTTGCATTTAGATAACCAGGAGTTCTGTTAGCTTCATTGACTTGTATGTTCATTTCCTTCCCCGGGTTTGGGATGTTTTCAGCAATTACTGCTTTGAATATGTACTCTGTTCCCCAATATCTATCTCTCTCTCTCTCTCTCTCTCTCTCTCTCTCTCTCTCTTCACCTTCTGGGATATCATATTCTTATGTTACCTTTCCTAATAGAAAAAGGTATCTTTCAAGTATTTCTTCACTTTTTTTTAATATGTAATGTCTTTCTCTTCTCCCACCTGGCTCCCTTCTACATTTCTATACTCCAGATCTGATCCTTTCCTCCATTTGGTAAATTCTGTTTCTATAAATTTCTATCGTGTTCTTGATTTCATTTATTGCATTCTTTACCTCCTGAATCTCAGTTTATTTTGGAAAAGTTCATTTTCTGTCTTCTGCTCATTAATTTTATTTTTGAGCTTATTGATTTATTTTGCTACATGTTCTTATACATCTTTTATCTGTTTTCCTGAGTTTTCCCTTATCTCTTTGAGTTTCTTTATGATTGCTACTTTGAATTCCTTATCTGCTAAAATGATATAATCCTCCAAAATTGGCTTTTGGTCAAGTGTCATCGCCTTACGATGCCATATAACTTGAGATTTTGAGTTCTCTTAGGTCTTTCCCCCACCCCATGGTATCCTTGTAGCTGAGCTGCTTTATTTTTGTCTCATTGGCAGGTGGTGCTCTGGTTGTGTTTTATATTTTTGACCCTTGCAGGATTCATAGTAAGGATCTCTTGCTGAGCCAGAGAGGTGAAGGATGGATCCTGGGTAGGGAAGAGGTAGCGAGGGGTAGCTGTTGTGGTCTACAGAGGTGGGGGAACCTTTCATATGGGTATCACCAGCATCAGCCCTCTTCTCAGGGATCCCAGGACTGGGTCTGGCAGTCCCTGCTATGGTGATAGAGCTTCTCTCCACTGAAGCACAGGTCCCACGGGGTGGGTGAGGAAGAATACAGTCCTCTCCTTTGTGCTCCCTACTGGGTTCCCAACCTATGTGGGGACTAGGGTCCTGACCTCAACCCCTCCTCTTTGAGTTTCACTAAAACCAAGCATGTGTGCCATCAGCAACCTTCACTCCTCCATCTTGGGACTCAATATTGGGTGCCCTTCCCGTTTTCTGATGCTGCCGGCTGCCTCCACTACTGCTGCTCCTGCAGTTGCGGTCACTGCCACTACCACACACGTCCCTCTAGACCACCTTCAGATATTCATATGTGCACAATTCCTCAGACGACCTCTTCAATGCAGTGACTGTTGTTCCCAAGTTCCCGGAGTGCTGTGGAGCTCCCAGCCAGCCTCACTTCCACAGAAAACTTATAGTTGTATCCCTTAGATACAAAGCCAGGAATGACCTCAGCCACCATCTTAAAAACCCTCCAGTAATGTCAATGCTTTTCCCCACACCCCACTGACTCATGTGCATGTCATGCTCTGTATCATTTTAGAGAAGGTGGGAATAATACTATCACCTGGTGTTGGCCATTTCTTTGAAATGGTTAAACTAAATCTAACATATGGCTTAGTTATGCTTAGGTTCAGGAGTCACCAGAGCTGCACAAATGGCCAGTTTTAAAGAAAACCGTGGAATTTACAGCAGAGATTAGAAAGTGATAGTAGTAGGTGGTGGTAGTAGTTGAGCCGTCAGCTTCAGAATGTGCACACAGAGGACTATGAAAACTAACTAAACAATATTTAGGTGAAGATGACACCAGGGTCAAGAAGAAAGGCACATTAAATCCTACCCCTCCATGCCAAGACAACTTCGATCCAGACCAAATTAGGCCCCAAAGTTGTCATGATTCCCTGATTCTAAAGCACTCCACCCCTTTTCTAGAAGTCTGCAGAGAGCAGAGATCCAAACACTGCCCCTCCCCTCTCCTTCCCACCCCTTCCCTGCAAAAATCACATAACCTTGTCCTGATGTGCCTGGAGTGAGGAAGGCCTTTAGAGCACAAGCTTCCTTCCCCCTATTTGATCAAAGAATTTCTGTTGTTGTTCTTACTTGTAGTCCATGATCTTTATTGGCCAGATGGAAAAAGAAGACAATATAGATAAGAGGAGGGAGGAGAGGTCATCAATATTCACAACATCTACACGTGGAAGCATGCACTCCATTTGGGCACGTGACTGAAATTCTCCATCCTATTTGTCCATGCTCCAGTCTCTCCCAAGCATCTAAAAACAAGTTGAAGTTTATTCTATTTGTAATGTAAAAGAGGAAAAAGGTCTTTCTTAAGTTCTTGACCAAGATCCCTATAACAAGACATTAAGAAGAAAAAAATATACAAATTTACTTAATATGAGTTTTAAAAGATGCAGAAGCCTTCATAAAGTATTAAAGACCCAAAGAAACTGTTAAACCTGAGTGTTTTCAACAAAAATCACAGGACACAAGACTGTTAGGTGGGAGCAAGAGGGACTCATGGAATGAAGGAGTGAAAATGATGGTGATGACAGACACTAGAACTGTGGTAGTGGAAGTGGTGCAGTGTAATGTGTGTGGGGGGGGTGTGTGTGTTTGTATAAGTGTTTTATCAACAGTTTGGCAAAAAGTGAAGAGTGGCAGAAAGATGCTCAAAGAAAGAGTACGAGCTCAGCAGAGTAAAGTGGGAGGTGGCGGGAGAACAGCAAGGCCTGTTAGTTCAGATTCCACTTCGTGTCCCTTGTCTTCTTTGGTGATAGAATGTTCCTTTTCTCATCAGAAGGAGGGCAACATCTCACATGAGGGTTTTACGGCCTACTTCAGGGGAAAGTCAGAAAGCCCTACACACACATTATTTGGGGTTGAACTTCCAAAATGCCAAGGTGCCATGTTTTAGAGCGAATGTTTTCCAAACCCCTCTCATTAGCAAAAAAAGCTGAAGTTCAAGGTCTTTCTTTGAAGTGCTCCCAGGACACCACTTCTCAGCTGGTTTCTATCCAAGTGCTTGCCAACTGGTATTTGTTAACATGATGTTAACTTCTTACAGATTTTGAAGCTGAGCTATCCCAGAAAAGTGAGGTCCATGTCTTTGCCAAGTGTCTGTCTATGTGTACACAGGCAGGAAGCTAGTTAGCTCACCTAACCAGGGGAGAAAAGGATCCCAGAATTTTCACTTGCTCCTCCAAGAAGACTTAATAAGGCTTCTCATTCCCCAATCCACACTGCTTTTTATGGAGGCAGCATTTCCCAAGGAAAGAGTGTGTGCACGCGCACACATAAGCAGGACACTTCTGGACAGATTGACGCAACTTGTCCTCCTCCACACCCCACCGCCAACATTCCCGTGTGTGCACTTTCACCTACAAGCACACACACACACAGACACATGCGCACACGCACACACACTGTGCTAGCTGCCTGCACCTTCAGTCAGAGAAGTAAGGAACAGGAGGAATACTCCAGGTTTCATGTTTCTGATGGAGCCGACTTGAGAGCTAGAGCAAAAGCCCTAGACACTGGCGCTCTGGCTGGCCTCCCTCTGAGAACACCCACAGCTCTGAAAGCTTAGTCAATAGCCCATTGTTGCTGTGAAATTAAGACGATAAGAGAGTAGAGGAACTAAGTCTAAAATGCTAAGGAGGCAGGCAGTTACTATCTTAGATCTTCAGCAGCCAGGCTCCTGCCCAAGAGTTTGCCATTCAAAAGCAGATTGTGTCTACAGATTTGAAATTCACATTCCAAAGTCCCCACCAACGCTCTCTCCTACATCTCTGCCTCCCACAGCTCTTCCCTTCCAGCATCCTTACCCTCTCCTTTCTTTCATCTTGTCTCCTCTCCTTCCTTCCTGTGTACACACATGCCCTGCCCTGGAGGATCCTGTCCTGCTGTAGGGCCCACAGGGGCCTTGGATGTGCTCACCTGACCTCCCATGACCTGAGCTCTAACAGTGAATGGACATGCTACTTGACCACACTCAGTGAAAGCAGATGACCCCGGGCAGGTCTATCCACTCACAACTATAAAGCAAAAGGCTCCATTTGTATCTATTTATAAAAAAAAGTTTCAAGAGCTTTCAGGAGCTATTGCACATCTTTTTGGAATCTAGAAGGAAAGCTGTCAAGAGTCCATTCTGAACAAATGCCTTGCAGAATAAGTTAGAGAGAAGGTGCAAGAGAAGAGCTGAAGACCAAAAAAGGAAACAGGAGAAGATGGGAGACACACGAACCCACTCCATGACTTTGCCACCAGCTGTAAACATGTCTTGTGTATCTGCCATGTGTCTGGCACAGTAGTAGACAATACACACACATCATTCCTGGTAACCTTACATCACTCAGTGAGACAAACCGGATTACTGGTCCCATGTGAAGCAGCAGAGTCTCAAAGGAATTAAGTAATTCATCCAACAAGATTCAGCTAGAATGTGATGGAGCACTTACCAACACTCCATGCGCCAGCTGAATGATAGCACTTATTACCCTCAAAACTGCAAAGTGTGTGTCTTCCCTCTTCAGTCTTGGTGGGGGGCAGGAGGTCAGGAGGGATTTGGTTAATCGGCAGCCTCACTTAGGGGTACACCAGGTACAAGTGCTGGCATTTCTGAATCATCAAGCTAGAGGTTAGGGACCCAGTGGTTGTCCACAGTCTTAAGGAGGAGTAGTGACTCCACCAAAGGCTCCAGAGAAATCATTCTGTTACCCAGGACTAGTGGCCCCTAAGTTCCTGGGACATCTATAAATGAATCCTTGAACCTACCTGCTGGAAGACCTTTCCTAGCCTGAAGCTCAACTCTAAAAGTCGGAAATGCTTTGTAAAAGCAGAATAGCTTGATATCTTGACCAATGATGAGTGAGAAGAGGCTTAGAGAGAGGGAGAGAGAGAACTTAGACAGCTGAATCTCCCACTATCCGGGTGTCTCCCCTCTTGTCTCCCCTCACTGGAGATCAAATTTAATGACTTAAATAATAAACTTGGTTATTATTTGCTTCACATTTTCCCAGTTATATCATCTAAAAAACTGTAATATCTGGCAAGAGCCCTCACATTACATGAAAATAGCAGTTATATTTATTGAATACTTATGGTACATCAGGCACAATCTAAGTGCTTTCTCGAAATTATAACAACCCTGTGCTGTATTATCATCCTCTCAGAGGAGGAAACTGAGACACAGAGAAACCAAGGTCCCTCGGATAGTAAATGGCAGAGCAGAGTAGAATCTGCATTCTGTGGTCATAACCACTAGACCTTACTCCATCTGACGTCACGATAACCATTTGTTAGGGATTTCCTGAAGGTCTGTGCTAGAAAAGATCTAAGGATGTATCTAGCTCAGAAAAGGATGCCTTGATCAATTCAGAAGGTTGTCCCCACGGGCTGGATGCCCACTGTTTGTGAAGACACCACATTGCAACCAGAAAGCATAGCCTTCAGACACTAGAGCTTCACTGTGCAAACCCAGGACAGCCCACACCGCACAGATGCTCCAAATCTCTGCAGACCCAGAAACTTTCAGAGACACACTCAGACATTAGAGAGGTGGACAAGGAGAGTAAGACATTGCAGCTTGGCTAATACACCCGCAGTGTGGATTGCGACGCTGGCTACAGATCTCATGGAGCCATTAAAACAGAAACTTATTTCCAGAGACCACTCTTCTACTTTCCTGGGCTCCCTTCTGTGGTAACTTCTCTTAGTGCCCATTTCCAGCACATTCTTTCTCTCCCCCTACCCTCAGTAAAGATGCGATACCTCTGCTAGGGACCTTCACCCAAAGGAAGGCATCTCTATGAAACTTAGGTACCAATCGTGATGACAGTCACCATTTGTTGAGTATGTGTTTTCACAGTATACAAACATTATTTCACCATATCCTCACATTACTGTTGACAATTTTGGACATCACTTTACCACCAGCAGCCTGAGACACAGCTGAAGACCCCCCACTCCCAACCTGTAAGCATTTTCTTCACTCAGCCTCCTTGATACCACAGATCTTGATTTTCTTCCCACCCACTGGCTGCTACTCTGCTAGCGTCATCTGACCCCTAAATGTTGTGACCCATGACATAGCTCTCTTCTTTAGCTGCATCCACACAAGATGCCATTGGAATCCAAGGCCTTATCTTCTAATCTGCATGTCTCCTTCCTGATTTCACTCCAAGTCACCATCTCTTCTTTCAGGCTTCCAAGTTAACATCTGTACTTTTCTATCAGGCAGGAATTTCATGTCTCACAGAGAACTCTTGAAACCCTCATCCGCTTCTTCTTCATCTCATTACATAGCAGCATCCAGCGCTCTTATAGTTGTTCAGACCAAAAAAACAAAACAAAGAGACAAACCTGGACTCAACCTTGACTCCTTTCTTCCTTATTCCACATACAACCCACTAGAAATCTTGTCAACCCCTCCCTTAAATCCAGGCACAGCCACTTATAACCACTCTATATTCTGCTTTCAGACTCCATCATCTCTCCTAACTAGTCTGTCTATAACCACTTCTGGTCATTCAGTCTATGCTCCACTCAGAGACCAGAGTCATCCCTTTTAAATATAAATCAGATTGTATCAGTGCTCTGTTCAAATCCCTCCATTGGTTTCTGAGCTAACTCCAGACAGATCTAAAGTTCTTACCACAGCCTGATTCCTAGATAGTACTCTCTCCCCAGCCCAACTGCTCTCCCTGCTGGCCCCCTGCCTTTCTCCTTCATTAGTATACCCACTTGCTTCCCCCTCTGCAAACACGTCTTTTTCCAGGTCTCCAACACACTCTCTCAGTTCACCCAGGTGTCAA